>SJYX01018288.1:33328-68122 GCA_006410675.1 Oreotragus oreotragus | reverse complement strand
GTTGGACTGTGAAGAAGGCTGAGTGCCGAAGAATCGATGCTTTTGAACTGTGGTGTTGGAGAAGACTCTTGAGAGTCCCTTGCACTGCAAGGAGATCCAACCAGTCCATTCTGAAGGAGATCAACCCTGGGATTTCTTTGGAAGGAATGATGCTAAAGCTGAAACTCCGGTACTTTGGCCACCTCATGCGAAGAGTTGACTCATTGGAAAAGACTCTGATGCTGGGAGAGATTGGGGGAAGGAGGAGAAGGGGATGACAGAGGATGACATGGCTGCATGATATTACGGACTCAATGGACGTGAGTATGAGTGAACTCCGGGAGATGGTGATGAACAGGGAAGCCTGGCGTGCTGCGATTCATGGGGTTGCAAAGAGTCGGACAGGACTGAGTGACTGAACTGAACTGAATAAAATTCTTGTTAGCATCCCACACTCAAACTTCTTTAAGAAAACTTAGATTAATATGGCTTTTGAGAGAGAAACATTTTACCTAAAAATTCATTTTAGAATATTAAGTCAGATTCACACTGCTCTGTTGGACTCTATTGACATGCTGGAGAAGACTCTTCAGAGTCCCTTGGACAGCAAGGAGATCAAACCAGTCAATTCAAAACGAAATCAAACCTGAATATTCATTGTAAGGACTGATGCTCAAGCTGAAGCTCAATCCTTTGATCACCTGATGCAAAGAACTGACTCATTTGAAAGGACCCTGATGCTGGGAAAGATTGAAGGCAGGAGGAGAAGGAGACAACAGAGAATGTGATGATTGGATGGCATCACCAACTCAATGGACAGGAGTTTGAGCAAGCTCCAGGAGTTGGTGATGGACAGGGAGGACTGGTGTGCTGCAGTCCATGGGGTCGCAAAGAGTTGGACATGACTGATCAACTGAACAACAACTATAATGTGACCCCATACTCAAAGCACTGTGAGACCCAAAGTCCTGTGAGAGGCCTCATAGAACAGGCAAATTAGCTGCAGAGAAGTGAACGCAGCCCATCAGTCCAGGCGGTTTAGTACATAGACTGGTGTGCTGCAGTCCATGGGGTCGCAAAGAGTTGGACATGACTGATCAACTGAACAACAACTATAATGTGACCCCATACTCAAAGCACTGTGAGACCCAAAGTCCTGTGAGAGGCCTCATAGAACAGGCAAATTAGCTGCAGAGAAGTGAACGCAGCCCATCAGTCCAGGCGGTTTAGTACATGGCTTTGCTACAAACAGGAGAGAATGAACAGTAGAGTCTTTAATGAAAGTTGCATGAGCCAGAGGCTGTGAATCTCAGACATGAATCTTGAACAGCCCCAGTAAGTGCTCCACAGAAAAAATAATGAAGGGTAGACATTGACACAAAATCCCAAAGAAACGGTATCTCCAAGTAGCCACAATACCTACCACATACCATCAAGATTGCTGTAGCCAAGACTAGCGAACAGTAAAAATCTCCAAATTTAAATGCAGCAAATGTCCGTATCCAAAAGCTGAGGCTGCAGTGACAGAGGATTTAACTAAAGCCAATTACACAGATGTGGGCAAAGAATGATTGCACACTGGTAGTTAGCTGGATGCTTGGACCAGAATGGCGCCCACTGGACATGGCAGGCACAGGGCATGATGCTGAAGGTGTTAGTACAGAGTATGGATGTGCCAGTAGGCACTGGGGGAATTAGAGAATGTTTAATGTGCAGGATTTTGCAAGTGAAAAAAGGAGTAAAAACGTGAGAATGTGTATTCCAATCCTAAGCTGTAGCCTGTAAGTTTTCAAAAATAAAGAGAAAGATGAAAGTAGATTTCATAAAGAAAGTCAGTTTTCATGTGTATGATAGAAAATACATAGAAGTTGCACTATGGGATCATAAAGGCAGAGAACCTAGATTGCCTCCATAACTCTAATCAACCAATGGAATTCTTGGGGGAAGGATTTTTCCAAAAAAGTCATCTCCACGGCCACTCAGTATGAGTGAAATAGATTGTCAGAAGTTTTGTATACACATCTTAAGATGAAACGACACAGACATTTTGCAGTAGTTGATCTATTCATGCCATTATTTAAGATTAAAAGGTGGGTGACTGAATGACAGTTACTTCAATATATTTCTGTCTTAAAGTGTACTCATTTGTAAGTGTAGGAATCACTGATCTAAACAACAAAATAGCATAGATCATATTAGACAGCTTCCAATCTCCAAATTAGAGGTTTCGCCACTTCCAATGATATATATAACTCCTCTCATTTATTTTCTCATAGACTCTAGCCATCTCTTGAGGATGATTAAAAGAAAAATCTCAATAACTAATACACTGTTCTTACTTTGCTGCTGTTTGTCCCTATAGACATGGCCATATACCAGGATGTCTTCCCTTGAATTTTTATTGGATAAAGGTCAGGAAGCAAATGCACCTTCAGGGGACACTAGCACACATCTGTGCTTCAGCAGCATTTCTTGTTAAGTAAGAAGGAGACATACTGTTCCAGGTAAGAGAAGCACTCATCACATCATTTATATGTAAGTTAAATAATACTCTTATCAATATAGGAGACTTCCCAGGTGGGGCACGTGTGGTAAGAAATCTACCTGCCAGTGCAGGAGATGCAAGAGACATGGGTTCGATCCCTGGCTTGGAAAGGATCCCCTGAAGGAGGAAATGGCAACCCACTCCAGTATTCTTGCCTGGAGAATCCCATGGACAGAGGAGCCTGGTAGGCTACAGTCCATAGCGTTGCAAAGAGTCATGTCCCTAAAAAGTTTCCAGAGATTTAAGTTAGCTGTGTATTGCTTGAAGTGATTACAAAATAGTCATACTTATTTCTATGTGATTTTGCAGAACAAATAGTCAACGCAGGTTTTTTTTTTTTCTGTTGTTTTTGTTAAGTGGAAATTGCTTTTATGGTAGAGAGCTGTTACCTTAAAAAAAATCCCCAAACTCATTTTGCCAGTTGTTCTCAAGCTCACTGCACAGTGCCTGGCACAGCCAGACAAGCCTGAGCGGATAAGCACAGAAAATGATCTGAGCATGAAGTCAGCACTTAGAGAAGATGCTTTTTAAATGCCAGTATTTTTCCTTCTGTAAATCCTTAAAAGTTATCACGGAATTTTCTTCCCTTAAATTCTCTCGGTAACTCTAGAAATGGCTTCTTTTACAATATTTGAAATCATTTCTGTAAGTGATACAAAAGCTTGATGTATAATCTTATTTTTAGATTTTTATGAAGCTAGATATTTATGTTCTCAAAAATATTAAAAATGCATCTATTTGTGAGATAAAGTGAAATATGACTGATATTTCAAGTACTTAATTTCAAGTGGAAATTAAGCATTTCTACTCCACATTAGAAAAGAGTAGGCATTCTACTTCTCAGAAATAATAATTACAACTGGAAATTCCCTGTATTCCTCTCAGATAAAAGGATAGTTGTTTCATAGAAGAAAATAAATAAGCAGGGTTATGGATTAATCTTCTAAGCAAGTCTGGCCTGTTCTTTGTGTGACCTTTTCCAGGGGAGGAGTCAGGAGGTGGGTCTGGACAGGTAACGTCCTGATGGATACATCCATTCGAGTCCCATTCTAAATCTGTGTGCTTTTATTTATTTGCATTCCATATTTTCACACCTTGGTGGCCACTGTCCCTGGAATGTAAACTGGGTATGAATGAAGTTGCTCTGCTATCATAAAGCTTTCTAGACGTTTATCCCAGTTTTGTGTTTTTATACATTAAATCGAAGAAGTCCTTCTCCCTACACTGTTCTTCTACCCAAATGTGCTTTCAGGCCCTTCCCCCTCCCTTTGGAAACAATTAATGAGGGGTCAAGATCTAATTGAGCTACTCTGTGGTTCAGTCCTTTTCATTGGAAGACCGGAGGTAGAGGTGCATGGAGTTTGGGCACAAAGGCAGTTGAGCTGGGAGGTGGGTGCCCATGTGTGGCATAGAAGGTTCTGGATTCCAGCCTTCTCTCAGAACCAAGCTCCTGTGTGCTCTCAGCATGTCCACCCTTCACTGGATGGAAGTAGGGTTATATGACACCTAGTTATTTTGAGGAATATCAGATAAAAGCAGGTATGCTTATACCTCAAAGAGAAATTTTCTGCACAACTCACAGGCTGCATGGAGATTTTTGTGTTGAGGCAGAGACTAGAATTTTTAATCTCTCAACACTTCAGACCAGCTTCTTTTGGTTCCCATCTGGAATTATGGAGGACAACTTCCTTCCCACTGTGACAGTAGACACAGGAACAAAGAGCTCGTGGAGAAAGAAGATTTTGTGCGACTTAAGGCAGAGCTAATGGACCATTGAGTGTGTGCTGAGACAGCAAATGAATCAGGTGAAATCCTTTTGAACCCGCTTCTCTGTCTCTCCTAAATTCTACCCTCCCTAGTCTTTCTACCTGCCCAAGTTTTGTAGAAAATTCACATACCGCTGAATTGAGTATTGCCTTGTGGGTTGCTGCTGCTGCTAAATCACTTCAGTCATGTCCGATTCTGTGCAACTCCATAGATGGCAGCCCACCAGGCTCCCCCGTCCCTGGGATTCTCCAGGCAAGAACACTGGAGTGGGTTGCCATTTCCTTCTTCAATGCATGAAAGTGAAAAGTGACAGTGAAGTCACTCAGTCGTGCCCGACTCTTAGCGACCCCATGGACTGCAGCCTATCAGGCTCCTCCGTCCATGGGAGTTTCCAGACAAGAGTACTGGAGTGGGTCACCAGTGCCTTCTCCAGCCTTGTGGGTTAGTCCGTGTAAATATGTAGCATTGATCTTTTCTCTCGGTCCTTTGAGTTTCTTCTTGCTTCTGCCTTTTAATCAAAGGAAAAATAGTCAATATAATTCTAACAAAGAGACCAACATAGCCAAAGGATCCGAAAGACAGACTTTGGGGCCTTCTCATGCCTTTTGCTCTGTATTCCCCTTCTTGTCTATCCTGTTTAGTCTGCCCCTAATCTTGGCCTCCATCCTATCCCTTGCATCTCACAGGAAACAAACAAAAAACATAATTGCTTTTATGTTTATAACAACTTTTTTGAATTAAAAAAAAAAAGTGTACAAGAAACTAGGGGCCTTCAGTGTGTCACCTTCAACCTATCTTCCACATGTGTTAAGTCTGTTTCTTATGCTAACACAGGTGACCTGTATTCAGGAACGTGGATAGGAAAAAAAAAAAATCCACTCTGTTTCTGGGTAAAGGCTATTCTAGAAGTATCTACATGTTTTTTTCCACCTCTAGAGCCCTCATACTCCAGCTCAGAGAACCAATGTGGGGACACCTCTGTCTGCTAATTCTGCTAATGGCTCTGGACCCAGGGAAATAGCTACATGACAGGTTTGGGGATGCCCTGGACCCACTGTGAGACTGACCTCTGCTAAAACTCCATTGTTCACTGACTCTCAGAAGTCCCTCCTCTGCTGGTGGACCACAGTGACTTTCTGGGTCTCCTGGAGTTGGGTCAGGTCAGAGTCAGTATCCAGTGGTCCCTGAAAGAACAATGATTTCCTTTTCCCATGGTACAGTCACCCTGGTGAAAGGCTGCAGGGGAAGTCAGGGGGAAAGAATAACTATAGATCTGGGGACAAGGGTACTTCCTTAAGAGGAGTTGGCCACCCATGTATTGAAGGATTTGGGTTTGTCAACTGGCTCCAATCTGGGAATTGAGTGAGGGGCCATGACTCCGTTTTTATGACTCAAGTTAGAGTTCTTTCACTTGACCTAGAACTCTACTTACACAGATCAGACCAAGTAAGAACAGAGCAGGTTTCCTACCTATTTCAGTTCTAGGAGCAGCGCGATCAGCCAGCCAGCCCACAGGTCTGCTCGAGTGGACGGTTCTGATGCTGTTTCAACTCTGCTGTCCACCATGGCCACCACAAAATGCCATCCATGATTACATGCTGTGCCTTGGACCCTCCTCTTAGGATCTCATTATCCTACTGCAATCAAGGATTCTGGTTCAATGGTATATAAAAGAAAAAAGATGTGATTGCTAATAATAAACAAAAGAAGGCTGGAGGGTTTACACAAATATCGGGAGATATTTGTTTCAAAGCAAGTAATATCACATAAAAAGGGGGATGTTTTACAGTGAAGAATGGTCAGTGCCTCAGGGAAGCACCAGGCAGATGTTACTGAAGGCATCTTAACAGATTAAAGTACACAGTTGGTTGACTCAGGTAAGGGAGATTATTCTGGATAGTGTGGGAGAGACTGATCCACCAGCAGACACAGATCCGAGCTTCCTCATAGGAGAAAACAGCCCACCAGTATCCAGGTCTCCAGCCTGCCCTTTTTGATGGCGTGGACCTAACTAGCTGGCCTCCACCGGCGGACCGGCGGTAAACCAATTCCTTGTAAGAAGTCTTATCCTCTACTGCCCCCGGGTTCTGTTTCTTTACTGTTTCTCTGTATGCAAAGTGGCGAGCTCAGCCTGAGGCATGATCTGCTCCCTTTTCTCACAGTTCTAGAATATCTTCAGAAATCTCCCCTGTACCTTCCAAGATGTGTGAGTGTATTTCTCCCTAGCTATTCACTCTGTATCTGTTTTCCAGAGCAGAGCCCCAAGCATTGCCTCTTTCCTCTGCTTATTACTTGCATTAAGGTTTGGTCCTCCACCCAAATCTGAGCTCCATTCTGAACCACAAGGGATGCAATTCGCCTGGCTCTAGTCCATGTGGTCTGGCCAATGGTCACTGTGGTCTGGCCAACAGTCAGCTGCTTTGCTCTCTCCTTAACACCTGACTACAGTGGAGATAACTCAATAGAGGATTATGTGGCTCCAGATCTTAATTCTGAATAGCTGTTGTTCAGCCACTCAGTCGTGTCTAACTTTTTGCAACCCCTTGGACTACAGCACTCCAGACTTACCCATCCTTCACCATCTCCCAGAGTTTGCTCAGACTCATGTCCATCAGGTCGATGATGCCCAGAGTTTGCTCAGACTCATGTCCATCAGGTCGATGATGGCGTCTCATCCTTTGTCTTCCCCTTCTCCTCCTGCCTTTGGTCTTTCCCAGCATCAGGGTCTTTTCCAGTGAATCAGTTCTTCGCATCAGGTGGCCAAAGTATTGGAGTTTCAGCTTTAGCATGTCCTTCCAATGAATGTTCAGGATTGATTTCCCTTTAGGATTGACTGGTTGGATCTCCTGGCCATTCAAGGGATTCTTCTTTCATGACAGTTTGAATTCTGAGTAGGAAAACTACCATTCTACCTGGCTGCTGCTGCTAAGTCACTTCAGTCGTGTCCAACTCTGTGACCTAGCAACACTCCCTAAAGTGTGTTTCTTTGAACTCTGCCTCTGGGAAGTGATCCCAGAAGAGAGTTTCCCTGGACAAACTCCTCTTGGAAATTCACACACAGCATCAGAATAACAAAGGCTCTGAGCGTTTTACCACTCCCTTCACAGTCAACTTTTTAATTCTTAATTCAAGCTTTTAAAAATATCTTTAACCTCCTAATTCTTCTTTATACCATGGATTAACGCACCTCCGAATCAGCTGGCCTCAAAAGACATGCTCTCTGTGGTAATTCTCACTGCTGTGGGGACACTGTGGATGGTGTGAACTCCTTCCACCCAGGCCCCTCCTCAGCCCATGGCCTGCCCGCTCAGCATCCCCTCCCAGGATTTTCTAAATATTCCTGAGGAATATTACACAGAGCATATTCTTGTAGCCTTCAAATTCAGAGCATCTATATAAGGACACATTTTTGGGTGAAATGGGTGCTAAGGGTGGTTGTGCTGGAACAATATGAAAAAATCAGGACCCTCCAGAACCCTCTACAAATACAGTCACTTCATCTAAGTAACCGAAAGCAGCAATATACTTATTTTTTAAGTAGTAACATCTAAATATGCCTATTGACATCAGTCTCTAAATTTTAAAAAAGTGCATTCTTCAAGAATAAAATTGGAAATACCAGAAAGCCCTAAACTATTTCAGCTGATGAATCAGCCCACATTTTCATTAGAAATGTGAGTCCTGTGCCTGATGTGATAAATAAAGAATTAGGCTTTGTTTGGCGGAGGTGTAGCTTTGGGGGCTTAGTAATCTGTCCCTCATCATGTGTCTAAATTGGAATGCCTGGGTAATAATTTAGCCTAAGCCACCAAGAAGAGATGGGGACTTATATAAATCACACACCACTGAGTATACAGCTCACAAAACAAATACCAACCGAAAGAATAATGTTTGCCTAATGGTGGTAAAATGTCAGACAAAGTGTAGGCTCAGCAGAGTAGTCACCACCGCCTGCACAGAATGTCCCATGAAACCTGAGAGTTGAGACTGTGGGGTCTCCAGTCTCTCTAGTCTCCCCAAGGGGAAGCAGGTGTCCTTCCTAGGAAGGAGGTGACACACTCTTTATGGCTTTACATCCACGTTAGGGTTTGATGGGGGAAGAGTGAAAAACATGAGATCAAAAGAAGGGGAAAATATGCAAGGAAGAACTGAAGTAGTAAAGAAAGATGACACATTTTCAATTAATTAAAAAAGGGATTCTTTTAAATAAAGGTCATCATTACCTTAATTGAAAAAGGAATTCTTTTAAATAAAGGTCATTATTACCCACTAGAAAGTAATACATGACTTTTCCATCTTGCTCACTGCTGTTCATTCCTTACAATGCTTTGCACACAGTACGTACTCATATCAAAGAAAAAAGGACGTGAGGGAGAAAGGGAAATTCAAGGAAAATCGAAATGAACTGGACCAAATGTTGTGTCTCAAATACTATCAACAATAACACCACAGAATTTTCTGAGTACATTTTTAGTTCAGTCTATTATTACATTTTAAAATTTCAAATTAAACTTTTTTTTAATTTTAAAAAATTAAATGGTGAAGGACAGGGGAGCCTAGCATGCTGCAGTCCACGGGATCAAAAAAAGTCAGGCACAACTTAGCAAGTCAACAATAACAACACCAAAACTTTCAAATTAAAAGATGGAAAGTTTCATCTGTTCTCTGTTATGTCCTTGACTTATTGGTCTGCAGACCAATATAGATGTAGAATCCTGCTCTCCTTCACAATCACCGCCCCATGTGAACAGCATATAATTTGTAATGATATTATGTTCAGCAATTCGTGTGCAGTAACAATCTAAAAATTTATTAGAAATGCGTATAGCGTCGTTTCTTAGATAGCCAGGCATTTAAATGATATTTTTGGCTCCTTAGGTTATGCAGCTCTTTTCATTCACTTGTAGATGCAGGGAGAAATATTATCTGAGCTGTGACCTTGTAATCTGGGCAAAGAATATCATGTCTAACTATGACTGATGTTTGAATCTGTGAGGTTTTGCTTTGTTTCAGCTTTTTCCTTTATATTGGAGTACAGTCAGTTAACAATGCGGTGTCAGTTTCATATGTACAGCAAAGTGACTCGGGTATATGTATACATGTATGTACTCTTTTTCAAATTCTTTTCTCCTTTAGGATGTTACACATTAATGAGCAGGGTTCCCTGGGATATAGGCCCTTGTTGGTTATCCATTTTAAATATAGCAGTGTGTGCATGTCAAGATAAAGACTAAAGTTAAAAGGAAGCAAAGACCGCAAGCTGGAACACTCACTGGGGACCACGTGCGTGTTTCTCTTGTTCGGTGGCGGGAGAATGTTGCTCGGCTGAGAAGTCCCCTCCTCTGCTCCCACTCGCTGTCCCTGTAGGTGTGATGATGCCCAGCCCAGTGTCAACAGCACAGAGAGTTCCTGAATCTCCTCATGGATGATGCGTACTAGAGCATCACTCAGGTAATACGCACCATCTATACAAAGTCAGCGTGTGGTTTCCCTGAAGATTTGTGGGCAATAAAAAGAGGAGAGTCTGGAGCAGGAACATTACAGGCTGGGGAGCAGAGTTGGTGTGTGCTCTGACACAGAGGTGGAAGCAAACGCAACAGACTGAGTTCTCCGGATTCTAACCACATCTCCCTCAACCGCTTTCACACCACGAAGGTAAAAATCCAAGGTGAACTGGTGTGCTGACTAGAGAGTGGGCTGATCCTTGTGATAGGAAACGTTTGTTATCTTTGAGTTACTACATTTTTGTTGAAAATTAATTTGTCATTCTGGTTTTTTATTGACTTTTTATTTGGGTAATTATTTGGAAAACTTATTGAAATCAAGGAAACGGCACCCTGTGTATTCCCATCTGTATGCGCAGTTACATTTAACATTATCAGTTAACAGTATGGCATCCTGGGCTTACATCTTAGCTGTGCAGGGTTGGTAAACGTGCATCCAAAACTGTGAAATAGAATAACTCTTGATGTGCTTGGAATAAGCATTCTGGGTTTGTCAAGGTAAGATCAGGACCCTGCTGCTGCTGCTATATGTATGGTTGCTTTGGTGATTCACTTGCAGAGCGAAGTCTAATATGAGGTGACCAAACTCCCTAACTTCCTGGACTACTTTGTGAAAACTGCCCTTGTCTTCATGAATTTCCATGAGTTCATTTGGCCTGAAGATTATGCTTAGACTCGGGCGAAATAAAACAGAGCATTTCTTCCTCTTTATCCTCCTGAAGGTGAAGGTGAAGTCGCTCAGTCATGTCCGACTCTTTGCGACCCCGTGGACTGTAACCTACTAGGCTTCTCCGTCCATGGGATTCTCCAGGCAAGAATACTGGAGTAGATTGCCATTTCCTTCTCCAGGGAATCTTCCCGACCCAGGGATTGAACCCGGGTCTCCCGCATTGGAGGCAGACGCTTTAACCTCTGAGCCACCAGGGTGGCAAAGTCATTCTTTCAGCATTTACTACTTTTCCCTGAAAATGGAGAAACAGCTTATTCAACTCATTATGCCATTTGGCTTCAGAGTTTTGAATAAGTCAGTAACAAGCTTGGGTCTGACAGTACAATCTTGAAGAGTCAAGCTTTAATGGTCTTAGTTTTCATCAGCAATAACTAAGGTGGCCTAACCCTTCAGGACCACAGCCCAAGAAAAGTTTAATTAGAAATGTTTCCAAAAAGAGACATATGTTCTCAAGTTGGATAGTAGGGGAGGATATTTGTTAAATTCACATTCTTTAAAATAAGTGAGTATGTTACATGATTTTTGGATATGCTAAATATTTCATTAAAACTTTTTCTTAATAAGCAGATGATTTTCCTTGAGCATGGAACCATTTTTCAAATCCTGGGTGTAAACATTACACTAGTCCTTTTGGGAAAGTGCTAGTGTGGTATCTGCAGAGCCTGGAGCTCAGAAGGCTCCAGTTTGATATATTTATTAAACTCAATATCAGACACCTTTTGATGTCAGATGAAAAAGATTAACCTGCATCACGATAAATGTGCAATTCTCAAAATATTTATAAACGAGAAAACATCAGGTATCCTGCACGTACAGGTAAAAGAACCTAAATCACATTTGGGATCAGCACTGCAGGCGGTGATCTAACGGCTGACCCTGCCCCAGGGTCACTGAATGAAAAGTCCTGTTGCAGTCAGCAGGCTCGGCATAGAGCACAGAGGATGGCCATCAACAGCGCTGTGATTAGGGAAGAGTCCCACGTTGGGCGACCAGCCGTGTGACTCTGCCCTGAAATTCCATCTCTCTGCCAGGTCTTGTTTATGCAACTGTAAAACGGTGAAAAAAAAATGAGATTCTGCTTCTGAAGTCATCAGCCTGGTGCCTGGCTCAGAGTAAGGACTCGATAAATGTTAATTATCCTGTTAGGAGCCATTTGTTGAGACACCACTGTGCACTACAGTATATATTATAGAGAACAGATGAGTCACATTAAACACATATGGAGACTTTAGAAACAAGCCCCTGTGCAAAATGCCACTCCACTGGACAAGGTTCAAACACATGAATCATCCGAATGTACATTGATGACCAGGTATCACTTGGGGCACATGAGGGCGCAGAAGTTCAGAGAGGAGGTAAGTGATAAGCTTCGTGAGCACAGGCAGAAATGCAGACTGGATCTCAAAGGACATGTGGGTTGTGGACTAGCTGAACAGAGGAAGGATGGCTGGTGAACGTGCTGAATACAACTGGATTTCAGACTTGCCTTTTCTGTCTTTGCATACATGGATCTGAGTCAGCACAGACTGGAAAACTGGTCCAAATCACAATGGAGGATTTCATCTCAATCCCGTGGGCCAGAAGCACAGCAGAAATGATGGCAGGAGTGTCCGGGTGACCCAGAGGTCTCCTGTCTCACTGCTTCCAGGGCTTGGAATGTTTTATAATGATTAATAGATGGCAGTTTATACCAAGAGCAGAAAAACACCTGATGGCTGTTGTCCTTTGGAGTTTGTTTCCCAAGTTCATAAGCCATATTGCAAACTTCCAGAGTCATGCCAGGAGCACATTTCTGATAGGATTCCCTTTTATTTTAATTTCGATTTTTTAATTATGAAAATACTATAGCACATTTATAGGAGACTTGGAAAATACAGAACAAGATTGAACATGAAACCGTTACTCAGTCATGTCCGATTCTTTGTGACCCCATGGGCTGTAGCCAGCCAGGTTCCTCTGTCCAGGGGATTCTCCAGGCAAGAATACTAGAGTGGGTTGCCATTTCCTCTTCCTGGGGATCTTCTTGATCCAACAATCAAACCTGGGTCGCCTGCATTGCAGGCAGATTCTTTACCATCTGAGCCACACAGAAGCCCTCAGAACAAGGTTACATAAATATGTCACAATTATTTTTAAGTAGATAAATTAAGATTTTTAGTTGGGATTTCAATATCAAACCCTCAAAAATTAATGGAACAAATATACAGAGAGGTGAAAGGATATAGTAGACCTGAAAAGCACTATGAAGCCATTTATACAATTTTCACACAGCGGTAGTATATAAGTTCAAGTTCCCGTAGACTATAGACTAGAAGACAAGGGAACATATCCAGGCACATAAAACAAGGTGCAAAAATTTCATGGTCTAAAGGTATTGAAATCATACAAAGTCTGTTCTCTTATCTGAGGGGATTCTTCTATGAAGATGTCACAAGAATTTGACATGGTCACATCTGATGGCGAGAAAACAGGAGGTTAGGCACAGAGACAGAGTGAGAGACAGACATCAAAGAGATCACTGAGGGAGCCCAGACGTCTGTTAGCGACATCCTGTTCGAGTTACCCAACCCAGGGTCTGTGCAAATGTGAGGCAGGGCTTGTTTTGTTTTTGTCCTTCCTGAATTCCCAGAGAGTCGCACTCTTGTGGTCTCACACCCTGAAGAATGTTAGACGCCTCTTGAACTTTGACTCTTGCCCTTCATTGTTCTGGGGACCAGTACTTTTCAGTGCGGCATCACTGGAAGGGAAATGCTGTGAAGCTGAAGGAAAGAGCTGGTTGTGAGTAAATCTTAGCACCCAGAGGTTTAGAGAAGAGGCATCCATAAATCACAGTGCATCCTAATAATGAATCATTTACATGTTTCTAGGAATTAGTATCTACACATAGTCCCCACTTCCCAGGTGTACAGTTCCTGGGGTAGAAAGAGTCGCTTTAAGTTCACTGCTTCGACTTTGTTTAGAACACAAAGACCTCCACATAAGCAGTTCACTGAAGTCTCATACAGAAAGAGATGATATCAGATTTTTCCAAATCAAGTTTTTTTTTTTCTTCTTATACCACTACAAATATTTTTCTTTCTTGTATTGGTTTTGAAAGTTTTCTTGTTATATTTGTATCTATGTTTTTGTTATTGTGTTAGGTTACTACGGAGAAAGAGATTTTAAGTATTTGCATCTTTATACAGTAGGCGGTAGATAATCAAGCTAAGTCAAAACTGAATTTCCTTTTAATAGAGAAATGGGGCTAAGTCAGTCACATCTCCCTTGGATGTAATGTGCAAGTGTTTTACAGGAAACCTTATTGTTGAAGCTGATCCCAGGCGGCGATAGTGATCCTGCTTCTGAGGGGCCTGCCACATCTTATCTGCAGTAGGTTGTATGGACTCAGGTTACAACAGCCGTAAAATTTGCAATCAACACATATTACACCATCATAAAAATTGGAACATTTATGCTACCTTGTGGTTCAGGAAAAATATAAAGACCTAGGTATTGTCATAATACTTAACACATAGCTTTAAAAGCAAATATTTAGGAATCCCTGCAGTGAAAATTATAGAGCAATTTCCAGTGTTTAAAACTGACTGAAATCCTAAAAAAAAATCTCAAAAGCGTATTTCTCCCGAAAACATGGTTGATTATTACTGTTTGTTCAACCGAATGTACCTAATAGTGTCCCCTTGCCCAGATGAACATCTGGTGAATAATTCTGCCTCTTCAAAGTAACGGAGCCTGGAATCTGAGCATTTCAGCTTCCTGTCATAGTCAGGGCTGGAGTTCTCCAGGCTAGAATATTGGAATGGGTAGCCTTTCCCTTCTCCAGAGGATCTTCCAAGCCAAGCAATTGAACCCAGGTCTCCTGCATTGCAGGCAGATTCTTCACCAGCTGAGCCACCAGGGAAGCCCAAGAATACTAGAATGGGTAGCCTATCCCTTCTCCAGTGGATCTTCCTGACCCAGGAATCAAACCAGGGCCTCCTGCATTGCAGGCAGATTCTTTACCAACTGACCTATTGACTGTTAGAAAACTGTGGTCATAAGGCTCTCTTTCTCAATGGTCCCTCTGTTCCTGGGCATTCCTAGTTCCAGCCCTTTCAACCTGCCATGCAGAACTGCTCTACACTTACATCTGCAGATCAGATCTGTTCCCCTCTGCACACACCCTCTCCCCAGTGTTAGATGAAACATATATTATTAACGTGTATGTACCTCTCCTCCCCTTCTGACTCCCCTATCTTTTCCCCTAGTATTCTCTCTGCTGTTCTTCACTAAGTGTGACAAGCATGTCTTTGTAGCAGTAACATTCTCCTGCTGTTTTCAAAATCTGTTGACTTTCAAAATGTCCCTCGAGACCTAGCTGGACTGCAGCTTCCAGGGCACAACCAGCTCTGACAGCTCTGATGCTCCAAGTGCCGGTGGTTCTGGGCTACAAGGCTATGGCCATGTGCAGCGTGTGACTGTGTACCTACACATCAGGTTGGTCTTTCTCCCAGGATGGTAATAACCTTAACATTAGGAGCAAAAGTTTTGAAACCTGAAGTTCAAGATTGCTCAGAATCTGATGAAGGCATGAATTAATTTCTTTCTGTAAATTTTGTATGCTCCAGAAGACTGAAATAATTTGCCCAGAAGATTTATGAGGGAGTGTGAACTGATTCTTCTTGGACTGAAATATGGGCTTCTCTGGTGGCTCAGCTGGTGAAGAATCTGCCTGCAATGCAGGAGATCTGAGTTCAATCCCTGGGTTGGGAAGATCCCCTGAAAGAGGGAATGGACTGAAATATGGAAATTAGGCCACAGAGCCTAGGGTTGAGTTAGGCTCCTCTGCATTCTCTAAGAAATTGCTACAGGTTATCAGGCCCAAAACTACTTTTTCTCATCATCCAGTAGCTTACATGTGAGTAGCTTACAAGTGAGCTTTTCCTAAAATTTTGTTGGGTTATTCTCCTAGGCAATACCTTTTGTATCCCAATTATTTGAAGATCCTGTAGCATTAAAAAAACAATCTAACCAAAACAAAGCCAAAAGATAACAGTGAAACTTTTCTTAGAGGACTTTAGCTGTTCAATAACAGCACCTTGTAAATTTACAAATTATCTTAAATGTCTACAATTCCACTTACAAAATCTGCTTCTCATCTGACTGTGGTATAGAAATGACCTTGATGATGATATTCAGTCTTCAGGATAGCAGGTGCTTACTTAAAAAAAAAAAATGGAAACAGTGGTAACGACATGCCCCTTTAACTCCAGAAGATTCATTGTCATGTACTTTTTAGGAGGTGTCGTCTGTGGTTGGTCCTCTCTAATGCCTGTTCCTTTAGTATAAATATGGATGAGGAAGGAAGTGGTTCTGGACTCCAGCTCTTCTTAATGCAGCAAGACAAGTGAACAAGGGCTGGAGAGAAGTGCATTTGTGATTTATCTCGAGAGGAAAGCTTCCTGCTCTGACTTATCACATGCCTCACAGAGCAGCTTCTAATGGGATCCGTCTCCGGAAATGAACCCACAGCCACTCCAGTTAGTCTTTGCCCAGTGGGCAGTAAAATGACAGACATGCCAAGCACTAGGGTCTGAGAATCCCGGCTTTGGAGATGGTTGAAAACATTAAGAAGGAAAAATGGGAAGAAATTAAAGGAAAGCAGGAAAGATGTTGAGAATTTTGCCGTACAGGGTAAAAATCAAGCAGTTCATGTCTTTCTTATCACTGCCCCGTTACTGGAACAGATGGATGGAAGCAGGATTAACTGGATGGAAATCTAAAACAAATGAAATGTTGTTAAAGCTTTCACTGAGGTAGCAATATGGAGGTGCTGACTCCACTTCGACAAGGAGCCACTGAGATGAAGACATGGTAGCTTGTTTGCAGTTATACACTGTGGACTGGCAGTGGGGCTCATGACTCCTATCACTAACCTTTCACCGCTGGAGAGAGGGTTTTTTTTTTTTTTTTTTTTTTTGCCAAGACCCTACTTAGGTCTATGGAAAACCACTGCAAAGACAGCCTCAGTATGGATGGTATGCCTAGTTGAGTCACAAACCTGTTCAGTCACTCAGTCGTGTCTGTGTTACGCAAACCTGTTACATCATTTCAAACAATTTAATTCTCATCATCAGCTTCTTTATATACACACACTAGCAAAACAAGGGGCTTCCCTGGTGGCTCAGACCATAAAGAACCCACCTGCACTGTGGGAGAACCAGGTTTGATCCCTAGGTTGGGAAGATCCCCTGGAGAAGGGAATGACAAGCCATTCAGGCATTCTCGCCTGGAGAATTCCATGGATAGAGGAGCCTGGCAGGCTACAGCCCCTGGGATCGCAAAGAGTGGGACATGACTGAGCAACTGAAGAGCAATAAAGTAGCAACACAGAGATACAGATTTAGGTCTAGTTAGTCGCCTGGCCAGCCAGGCATCTCACCCTCTAAGGAAGGCCCTGGCCTCCTCCTGGAAGCAGACTGCAGTGATCAAGAGCCCACACTCCAGGCAGAGTCTGCAGCCAGTTTGGGTAGATTTTGATTCTCGTTTGACCACTCCATGCCTGAGTGACTTCAGATGGCTCATTTAATCCCTGTGCACTTTCTTTCTCTCTAGAATGGGACTGGCTACATCACCTCAGAGGGGTGCTGTGGCAGTTGAATGATTATGCAAAGCCTTTCCACGTTTCCCGGGGAAGCCGTGCCATGTTAGGGTACCAGCCACGGAAGGCCAAAGAAGGGAGCGAGTGGGACAGGATGGCTCAGACCCAGGACGGAATGGCTTCAGTGCTTTGAGGAAAGGATTAGATCTGGTTAGTTGGGATGGAAGTGATGGACATTTGGGCAAAGAGGGTGATACAAAAACCTTTAGAGACATTCTTGAGCTTCAGGTGACTGTAGGAAAAGAGTCACCTCTGCCTGGGTACAAGTGAGCTGCCCTCGTACTCACTGGAGGAAAGTCAGCATAGCATGGATTGGATTTCTTCCTGAATCTCTTTCCAAAAATTCTCTAATTTGAGTTGCAAACCGACACATCAATCTGTGGAAACAGATTCCTCCCCAGTCATTTGTGTTTTAATTACAGCTTTCCAGAAGCATGAAGACTATCCATGGCAGTTGTTTTGATGATGGGCATTAGTCCCTGGTTGGGAGATTTTTAAACAGCCTCACATTTCTGTGTCTCTGCAGGTTCGTTCCTATCAGTGACTGCCCACAGTGTCAGTGCATGTGGCCGACACGGTGGGCAGGAAGTACCCATCAGTTTCATTCACCAATGTTCTCTTAATACAGTGGGGAGAATGTGTTGGTGAAGAAGCTGAGTATCCTGGAAAACTGAATCAGTCTGAGTCAGCTTCTTTCATTATCACTTAAAGAAAGGAACAAAGAACAGTATTTACTGTCTGACTACAATCTAGCCAGCTGTGCAATTACTACTGCAAGTTGTGAATTTTACTAAAGGTGTGTTATGGGGGAATGGATAAGGGCACCATCTTAAAACCACTCTCCCTCTCAGTTGTTGCTTCTTTCTTGGCTATGTCATTGCAGTTCTGAGACATTTTGATGAGATATGCACACCCTTTAGCCTGAGTTCCACCCTCACCCCTACTCGGCAGGCGAAACAGAAACCTTCAAAAGTGTGTGTGTTCCAGCTCCATCATGGAAGGAAGAGGCCACAAGAGGCTCTCTCCCCAGGAGCACCTCTGTCAAATTACACCTAGCCTCAAACAGATCTTTGTACGTACAGAAGACATTTGTACAAAACCAATGAGTAAGGAGAGGTTCACCCCTGTGTATATAGACTAGCTTAAATAATATGTATGATTCCAGTAAAAACACCCATTTAACAGCAAATAACCTGAACTGTCAGTCTGTAAATTTCTTAAGAAAATTATCAAGTTATACATTTTATTTGCTCATCCTGGGACAGTGCTGAACATATTGGAGTGGGGAGGAGACAAATAATATTATTGTATTTCTTGTACTGGGTTTTTAAAGTAGAATTCTCCTGGGATTTCATTAAAATCATGAAATGAGAAATATCTTCTAATTAATTCAGGAAATATCTACTAATCATGGTTTTGGTAGAAAGTTGTCATCTCAGTGTCATTAGTAGGTACCCAAATAGGGGTTATTTTCCTAGTTTCTCAAGTGTGAAGAAGCAAACGTTCACTCAACTGCTTGACGTTTAGCACATATGGGCATTGATGATCTCTTATGCTAGGATATGGAACAGTCAAGCAGTCATTCCCAAACTGCACTTTTTCTCTGCACTTACATTTGTCTTGACAAAGAGAAATGAATGCACTGAGGACAGAATGTAAATTTCCTCTGCGACTGTCAACTTTATTTCCTAGGGTAAGTTGAAAACCTCTGTCATTCTGCCTCGAGTTTTGCTATTATAAGTCACCCTCTACTGTTTTATCACTCTACGTTTTTCAACAAACATCTGGTCAGCTGCATCCTTCCTCTCCCCCACTACCACTTTTCTGTGTTTTGTTTGCTTTTTGACCCCCAAAGCTTCTATCTGATGGGACACAGAGCAACGTGTCTGATAAGAGTTTTGTCCTAGATCAGACCTGGCAAAAAGTTTGACTCCACTCTGACACATCAAGTTTCAATCCAATGGACCTTCTCTAAAAACACAAAATTGCAAAATTTCTATGATGTCAGAGAGACCCAACTAGGCTAATAACGATGTATAAATGTTAATACCTGATAGAAATTGAATCAACACATTTAGAGAAACCATGTCATATGTCCAGTTAGTCTGTTAGATGCAATACATTGTAAACATAGTAAAAGGTTACTAAAATGACTGCAATATGTATTTTACATAAATATTTGTGTAAGTACTTTCCTTCCATGATAAACCTTACACTGTACACTTGTCTTGAGTATGTTCTGACAAAATGACTTTGCTTCTTTCTCCATCGCATCTCATCCTCGGGGACCTTGATCTGTAACTGTAAATTGCTCTTACTTCTCTTCCCGTCTCTCACTGTCTCTGTTGCTTCTTTAACCGTGGCTCAGTTAACTTACAGACATACGTTCAGTTGCTAAGTCGTGTCCAACTCTTTGTGACTGCGTGGGTTGCAGCAGGCCAGGCTCCTCTGTCCTCCCCTATCTCCCGCAATTTGCTCAGATTCATGTCCATTGAGTCGGTGATGATATCGAACCATCTCTTTTTCTGCCGTCCCCTTCTCCTTTTGCCTTTTCCAGCATCAGAGTATTTTCCAGTACAAAGAAAACACCAGACACATTGTAGTACTTTTTTTTTTTTTGTATTTATTTATTTTTTTACACGAACTCCCAAACATGAACCCCCCTCCCACCTCCCACCCCACATCTTCCCTCCAGATCATCCCCATACACCAGCCCCAAGCATCCTGCATCCTGCATTGAACATAGACTGGCAATTCATTTCTTACATGATAGTATACATATTTCAGTGCTATTCTCCCATATCATCCCTCCCTCTCCCTCATCCCTTTAAGGATGATTTTAATGAAAAAATACGTAAGTAACCTCTCTTTCTCTGAGTCTCTCTCTCCACACAAGCACACACATTTCCACACAGAAACTGTCTCCACCCATGAGCTCAGAGACCCTACACACAGCCAATTGGCATGAAAAAAACAAGGATGATTTAGTTCCCGAAACTGAGCTTTGACAGTGCTGTGGAGAAACTGGGCCCAGAGAGGGGGAGCTTCCCCAGTGGGTTGCAAACAGCATCCTAGCTGTTCATCCTTTTAGACATCCATCCAAACGAGAGGATCTGGATGTGTTAAGTCAAGGAATATTATTGACTTCGGCTTAGATACTCTTTACTTCTTTTTTAATGATGATGATGACACTGATGAAGAGAAATCTTTCTCATAATTGTGTAGTTCACAGCTGAAGGAAAGGAGATCTAAAATCTAAACATCCCCATATGGGATAAACTGGGCTGTCGTGAGAAAATTAGGGATACAGTCTATGTTCATTCAGCTAGTGAGAGTTAAGGAGATAATTTTAAGTTTCTTCTCTCAAATTTGTGTCACACCCTATTGCTTTCTTATAGCTTCCTTCCAGACATGGTTGTTCCATGCTAAAGTCATCTCTGAGTTTTGAGACACTATAGAAAGACATAGCATCCGAGCCATCTGATGAAACCCTGTACCACTGTGGTCAGATAAATCTAAGCAAGAGAAACAAACAGTTAGTACTGTCCGCTGTATTACCTTGTACGATTTAGAATGCATTCATGTTTTCTATTTGTGGCAGGATGATGAAAGGACTCTGTCACAATGATATTAATGTATGTTACTTTTAATCCCTCTGATGTCTCAAATATAATCTAACAAACATGTTTATTTGATGGTGTGAGTGTGATTCAAATAGGCTGTGTCTATTTCATTAAAAAAATTTTTCATTTAAAGTATCTTAGACAAGCTTACAGCCAATGAATTAAGTCAAGTCCTATTGGCATAGACTTTTCAAATGCCTGCTTTATGGCCTGATGACTGGTCATCCTAGTCAGAGCTGGACATGCACCCGAGCTGCCCACTTGCAGGAACTACAGATGGTCAAAGGGAGAAGGATGTTGTTCCTCTGACTCTGCTCTCTCCTCCTTAAAGGGATTAAGTTTTTTCCTTGCAGTTTACTGATCTGTGGTATAATTTCATGGTGTCTATTTAGCCCTGATCCCTTGCTGTACCTGTTTGGTATTTCAATTAAACAAAACAAAAGGAAAAAGAGAACTTTAACTAGGAAGGACACTTCACTTTCAATTTTGGGGATAAAATATTTCAATATAAATTCATATAAATATCTGAAGATTGTGATAAATTGCACTTAATTTACACAGATTAGTTATATATGTAAATGATAGATTCCCCTTCCATAATAGTGGAGGAGGAGGATAATAAACATGCCACAAATGACATTTGCAGTCTGTTAGCCTTCATATGCTACGACAATTAGATACCAACTAATTGTCCCCTTGGTTTCTTAGCTGCTAAGTTGCTCAGCTGTGTCCGACTCTGTGCAACCCTATAGACTGTAGCCTGCCAGACTCCTCTGTCCATGAAATTTTCCAGGCAAGAATACTGGAGTGGACTGCCATTCTCTCTTCCAGGGGATCTTCCCAACCCAGGGATAAAACCCACATCTCTAAGGTCTTATGCATTGGCAGGCAGGCTCTTTACCACTAGCACCACCCGGGAAGCCATTCTTAGTTTTCTAGGGATAAACCTTATTTCTCATCCTCCTTCTTCTTCCCCTCTCCTTCCATATTCTTCCTATTATTATTATATAATACTATATTCCTATTATATTGTTATAGGTATTACTATTTTCATGAAAGAAGTGGACATCCCTAAAAAGAATTGGTTTCCATTACTTTCCTGAATATTTCCTGTTGCTGAAATAGACAAGTGGTAAAATTCACATATGTGCTTTCCTTGGGTCAAATTCCTGCTGCTTTAACTTGCCCCTGGGAGGATTAATCACAACGCCCTCAAGACCGCCAGGTGATATAAGTGAATGGCTGCTGCTGCTGCTAAGTCACTTCAGTCGTGTCCGACTCTGTGCAACCCCATAGACGGCAGCCCACCAGGCTCTTCCGTCCCTGGGATTCTCCAGGCAAGAACACTGGAGTGGGTTGCCATTTCCTTCTCCAATGCATGGAAGTGAAAAGTGAAAGTGAAGTCAGTCAGGCATGTCCGACTCTTAGCAACCCTATGGACTGCAGCCTACGAGGCTCCTCTGTCCATGGGATTTTTTCAGGCCAGAGTAGTGGAGTGGGTTGCCGTTGCCTTCTCTGATAAGTGAGTGGAGCTGGTNGGCAAGAACACTGGAGTGGGTTGCCATTTCCTTCTCCAATGCATGGAAGTGAAAAGTGAAAGTGAAGTCAGTCAGGCATGTCCGACTCTTAGCAACCCTATGGACTGCAGCCTACGAGGCTCCTCTGTCCATGGGATTTTTTCAGGCCAGAGTAGTGGAGTGGGTTGCCGTTGCCTTCTCTGATAAGTGAGTGGAGCTGGTGACAAACAAGGAGAAGAAACTCAGTTTTAGAAACGTGATCACAGTTGGGTGTGCAGGGAGGAATCTGAGCGTCCACTCAACATGAGCCAGTCATTCACGTGCAGACTCACATGCCCAGTACCACCTACCTTTCATTGCCAAAATAAGCCACTACTGTGTGATGCAAATGGACCCGTCTGAATGACCTACGGTTTCCAGTTTGCCACCTCACAAAAAAGGAAGCAGTATGAGGTCTCAGATAAGCCCTGCACAAGTTGGTCATGTTAGGATGAACGCAAAGCGTTTCTTGGGGAAGATCTCTATGAGTGCTCTATGGCTCGAACCCATACGGAAAAGGCCTCTAAGACAGGTTTTAAGAATATGCATCTTCCTCTCCCGTATCCATGCTGGTGCTGCAAAGCTACAGAGTCTCCCAGCAAAAGGTGGAAACACCAGACATGACCTGGGGGCCAGCAGTATTCCTGCACTCAGGCCATGTGTTGGTGAAGATGCTGCTAAGAGACAAGGGAAAAGTTGCTCTTTATAAAGCCAACCTCCAACCCTTTATTTGTTGCAGACAAAAGCAATACATGGGCTATGAGCACTTAAAAATATCTAGTAAACACAAAGCATGCCCCAGTGCAAAACAGAGCTTCTCATCAGTAGATCGTCAACAAAAGAAAGTCTAATAAATCTCTAAATTCTTTGGACAAATATTCAGAGGAATAAAATATATTTATGTTTAAGGTAAATGGGAAAACTGGGAGACAAGCCAAACTGCATTGGGGCTGGTGTATGGGGATGATCTGGAGGGATGATGTGGGGTGGGAGGTGGGAGGGGGGTTCACGTTTGGGAGTTCGTGTAAAAAAATAAATAAATACAAAAAAAAAAAAAAAACTCAGTAGATGTCAAAGAAAATATGCAGTTTTTATGATTTTTTTAAAAGAGTGTTTTTAATCCCAAATCCATAAATTAGAGAAAATTCNCATCTAGATGTGTATAAGAGACAGGTTCATGTTTGGGAGTTCGTGTAAAAAAATAAATAAATACAAAAAAAAAAAAAAAACTCAGTAGATGTCAAAGAAAATATGCAGTTTTTATGATTTTTTTAAAAGAGTGTTTTTAATCCCAAATCCATAAATTAGAGAAAATTCTGTTAAGAGCCATGTAAACCTCAAGAACAGTGAAAAGTGATACATCCTAATTTGTATCTTTATAACGTCTTCCCAGGAATACCTACCTAAGCTGGATTTCTTTAATGTATTCATTTTTCTTGAATTTTGCACTTTCTTGCAAATCTTTTACTTGTAATGCCCAAACGCAGGTCATGGCACAAACTTGGAAGCTATCATTTAGCTAAATAATTTTTATGCTCAGATTAAGAGAGAATCACAACCAAATGCAAACATCATTCTATACTATGGGCTATTTTCTTTGTATCTTTGAAATTTACTTGCAGTTTCAACATTGAAGAAAATAAAATTAGCCAATGACCTCTGCTAAGTATGTTCTATGTATGAATCTTTTACTTTTTCAAGCTTTTCTCTCTGCATATGGGAAGTTAGTTTCCATGCCTTTCTGAAAATATTTCCTCGCTTCAGAATTGCTTTTGATAATTCATTAGCCATTTTTTTCTCTTTTTCCTTGAAAGCAGTTTATAATGTCTGAAGTACTCCTTAGTTAAAACATGTTAAGTGCCTGAGAGAGAAAGTAGCTGAGAAAGAAGTTAGGTGTAGAGGGAACATTAACTCTGCTAATAAGATACTTGTAAAAGCACTTGACGTTTAGAAGTGAGACATGTTTCCATGGCATTCCAGGGACTGTTTCCTTCTGTGTTCTTACTCCTGGGCCTGAGTCTGCCATGAAAGAGGTCTTATCAGCTGTGTCTAGGTGAAGACACGCTCAACCAGTGCAGGGCCTGCTCACCTTCCCAAGGTCTTCTGGTTTCCACACAAACACGAGAGTCAGATATGCAACTGCAGAGACCAATTCTTGCCTAATCTTCTCTACTAACTTAGCTTCTTTATAAAGTTTAGATCCATCTTTGTGAAATTCTGAGCCAGAACTCTTTGTGATAGTTCTGGCCTCATTAGCATATTGATTCAGCTTGAGAATTCAGTTTGTTTTTGAAGGCTATCATTGACCAGATATTCTATTCAGTGTTTCAAAATAACTTTTAGAGGAAAAAAATCCATATGAGCCCATGAAGATGTTTATTAATCAATCCAATATTAGTTTAATAACTGTTTTAAGTTCCTTATTCATTGACACTCCCATAAGGCAGATCATAAAGTTTTAATTTTCTGTGTGAGCATCAAACTGACTTTTACTAGAAAAGATTTATATAGAGACACTTGTTCTGTAGAATGTAGTTGTAATTACATCCTACAAAACACATGGATGACACCTTTGCTGTAGAATTAATGATATTATAATGCTTACTATTGATTTGTATAATGAACAACATAATAAGCACTATTGATTTTCCATTACATTCCAAATAAAAATGTTCCTCCGATAATAGAAAGTCTCTTTAATGAATGATTGGTGATGACTTCAACTGAATCCCATGTGTTTTCCTGTTAGCTTCTAGGGAAGCTGAGTGCTAGAGATAGTTGAAATGGTTTGAAATTAAGCATGAAGAGTTTACAAGAGGGCGCTATCTGCTGAGGGAGTTTCTTTAGTAGAAACGTTCATAAATAGAGTAAATTTACAGTGGTGAAAGACGATTATCATAAAATTGGTGTCATGTATTTCAATGAGAGTGAAAGTGTTAGTCGCTTAGTCATGTTCCGATACTTGGCAACTCCATGGACTGTAGCTCGCCAGGCTCCTCTGTCCATGAAATTCTCCAGGCAAGAATACAAGAGTGGGTAAGCCACCCCTTCTCCAGAGAATCTTCCTGACCTGGGGATTGAATCCAGGTCTCCTGCATTGCAGGCGAATTCTTCACCATCTGAGCCACCAGGGAAACCCATGTATTACAGTTCAGTTCAGTTCAGTTGCTTAGTTGTGTCTGACTCTTTGTAACCCCACGCACTGCAGCACACCAGGCCTCCCTGTACACCACCACCTCCCAGAGTTTACCCAAATTCACGTCCATTGAGTCGGTGATGCCATCCAACCATCTCATCTTCTGTCATCCCCTTCTCCTCCCACCTTCAATCTTTCCCAGCATCAGGATCTTTTCCAGTGAGTCAGCTCTTTGAATCAGGTGGCCAAATTATTGGAGTTTCAGCTTTAACATCAGTCCTTCCAATGAATACTCAGGACTGATCTCCTTTAGGATGGACTGGTTGGATCTCCTTGCTCTCCAAGGGACTCTCAAGAGTTTTCTCCAACACCACAGTTCAAAAGCATCAATTCTTTGGTGCTCAGCTTTCTTTATAGTCCAACTCTCACATCCATACATGACTACTGGAAAAACCATAGCCTTGACTAGACGGACCGTTGTTGGCAAAGTAATGTCTCTGCTTTTTAATATTCATGTATTACCGAGTGGGCTCCAAAAAGTTATACCCACATCCTAATATTCAGACCCCGGGGATGAGATGCTATTTGGGAAAGGTGTCTTTGCAGATGTAATTAAGTTAAGGAGGTTGGGATGAGATTTTCCTGGATTATCCAGGAGCCCTAAATTCAATGACACATGTCTTTATAAGGGACAGAAGTATCAACCACCAGACTCAGAGAGGAGGAGGACACGTGACCTGGAGGCAAGGGTTAGAGATCTGCACCCCAAAACCCGGCATGTATGGGCCACCAAAGCCTGGAAGAGGCAAGGGAGGGCCCTCCCCTAGAGCCTCCTGGAGGGCACAGCCCTAATGACAACTCACTCCAGACTCTTGGTCTCCATATCTATGAGGGAATAAATTACATATTTCATGCCACCCTGGTTGTGGTAATTTGTGACAGCCACCTCTGGAAACTAATACCAGAAGTGGCTCCCAGTAGCTGGAATGCCTGGTGAGGCAGGAGGAGCCTCTGAAGAGTCAGAAAGAGGCTCCAAGATGGCTTTGTGTTATCTTGGATTTCCTAAGATCATCTGGTGTGTGGGTCCTGCAGGGAAAAAAAAAAAATTAAAAAATACCTTGATTTTGCCTTGGGAGATTTAATTTAGAAGATGCACTAACAAAATGGAGCAAGAATAGCAGAAAATTGGTATGAGTGTGTTCAGTTGCTAAGTCATGGCCAACTCTTTGCGACTCCATGCCACGTTTCCCTCTCCTTCACTACCTCTCGGAGTTTTTCCAAACTCATGTTCACTAAGTCAGTATTATGGAAAAAAAGTAATACTGTACTCAGACTATATGCTTCTGCCAGAAAAACCCGAATATCCTCTATCGGAAGCCCTGCATGGGAAGCCAAATCAAAACCAAGAGGTTGCTTGTTGAATGTAAAATCTGAACAAAGGAGATTAGTTAGAAAATCTTACTGTTTAATGACAGCCAAAATAAATAGCCTGAAACACCTATCCAACTATAGAAATTTTATTGCCAGTAAGATTCAGTTCAGTTCAGTTCAGTCGCTCAGTTGTGTCTGACTCTGCTACGCTATGAATTGCAGCACACCAGGCCTCCCTGTCCAACACCAACTCCCAGAGTTCACCCAAACTCACGTCCATAGAGTTAATGATGCCATCCATCCTTCTCATACTCTGTCGTCCCCTTCTCCTGCCCCCAGTCCCTCCCAGCATCAGAGTCTTTCCCAATGAGTCAACTCTTCACATGAGCTGGCCAAAGTATTGGAGTTTCAGCTTTAGCATCATTCCTTCCGAAGAACACCCAGGTAAGATTAGAATACTAAAAATCTATTTTTAAAAGGATTTCCTTTTTGATGTCACTGGAAATATTTGCTTCTGGGTATTTTTTCCTTAACTTTCCCCAATACAAACCACAAAACCTCTTGACTAGATACCCCCCACTCCCTGGACCTATGATGACCTTAGTCAGACCCCAGACCTGTCTACATGTCTGGGAGACTGTTTAACATCTTAAAGTGACCTTACATTTTTTTTTTCTTATCCACTAAAAGTTAATTTTAGAGGTTACTTTCCAGCTGACATTTTCCCTTGGCAAAACCCAGGTCTCGTGGGCATCTCACGGCAAAAGCTTGTTGGTTAACAGTCTGGATTTTCTGACCAAAAAGGTGCAAACATCTGTGACATTAGTCTTATCTCCATTCATCACTAATCCAAAGCCAAAGTCACAAAATTTTGTAGATAAACTTAAATTGGATAGAAAAGGGAGCTGACCTTTAGATAAAGTCATTTTAGAGGATTTAAAAGATGTGACAAAATAAGAAAATAAAAATGTGAGGCTGTTCCTGAAGGAGAGCTGATAAATGGCCAGAAGAGAAACGTATTTTTCTAAAATTATCTTCTTTGTTATCTAGAGAAAAATAATCATGTATTAAGCCGAGTATGCTCTCTGCACATTTCCCACTTTGAAAGAAGGACTATGTTTTACCAGGAAATTAAAAAAAAAAAAAAGTAACTGCAGCTGGAGTACAGTTCATGTCACTCACAAGAGACATTTAAAGGCTTATTCATAAAAGGCCAAATATTAAATACATGATAAAAACTGAAAATTAAGTTTTTGTTTTCAAAGAACTTCTTTGGCTGCCATATTTACTATATTCTGGCTCTGTAATTATTCTGAATTTACCATATAAAAGACTTTCAATTACAGCTTTAGGATGAAGTGACTACTTAGCCTGCATACAAATTGAAAATCCTAACTTCCTCTGTTTGAATGCCTTTTGCTGATGAAAATGTAATTCTTCTTTTTATATTTTAGAAGATGGAAGTTGTAGTCAGAAAAATTGCTAGACCATGTTGGCCGTTCCACTGAAATTAAATGATATCTTATTTATTCCTCAAGTAAATTGGTTTTCACAAGTATCTACTGGCATATCAGACACAAGCTCCTACTACCCACCCCCATAATCTATTTTTGGTGACATTTTCCACCAATGGTTAGGCACATGGGCCCAGATGTGTGCTAAGTTATTAAATGACTATGCATTCATTCATGATTGCCTCAGAAAGTGGTCATAATTTTTTTTTCTCCTTCTGGATCACTGGTCCAGACAGAACATCCTAGATTTCCTGAAAATGCATTTTTTTTTTTTCTGAAGCCTCACTTGCACACAAAAATGAAAATAAATAAATAAATAAATAAAAAAAATACAGAGACACATACATGTACTTTAAGGGCACCATCTCCAATGAAGGCTCAAACTGTACTTATTAGGGGTATACATGTACACATATAACCTTTATTTATCTACAGTTGATATACAACAACTTGTTCCCATTTAATATATACTCCTTAATGAGTTCAGCCATATGCATATACTTATGATGTACCTCCAAGAGTTGCCTTGTGTTCTTCTGAGGTGTGTGTGTGTGTTTTGTGGTAAGAACACTTAACATGAGACTTATCCTCTTACCATATTTTCAAGTGCATAATACACTGTTGTTTACTATGGAGTCATGTTGTAAGGCAGGTCTCTAGAACTTATTTATTTTGCAGGAACTTTATGCCTTTTGAAAAACAACTTCCTGTTCCCCTCAGCCCCTGCCCCGGGCAATCAATAGAGTGAAAAACAACAACCTATGCATTAAGAGAAAATATTTGCAGACCATCTATCAGAAAAGAAGTTAACTTCCAAAATATATAAGGAACTCCTACAATTCAATAGTGAAGAAACAAATACCCTAATTAAGAAAAATGAGAAAAAAGTTTGAACAGACATTTCTCCCAAGAAGACGTACTGTGACCACTGGGTATATGAGAAGATGTTCAGCATCACTAATCATCAGAGAAATGCAAATAAAAACCACAGTGAAATGTCACCTCATATCTTGTTATGCACTTTCAGAGTATATATAATTTTCTAGGTTACCAGATGCAACATTTTTTCCAAATCTCTGGCCATTTTCTTAGCTTTCTATAATGTTTCCTTACCATTTCCTATTGTTTTATTAGTTTCTTCACTTTTAACTTCCAGCAGCCAACTTGACCCAAATAACATGCCAACTATTTTAGGTATTTTTATGATAACACTTTTTAATATATATATTAATTCCCACAATATTACATATTATATTGATTGTCACAATAGTGCTGCAGGTGAAACAGTCCCAAGACCTCAAGGACATAAAATAATAAGTTTTGTTTAGCTCACACGTGTGCAAGCTGACAGTTGAGGCTGGGACTAGAGGTGGTAAGCTGGTATTTGCCAACTTGCTCATGTGCCGAACAGGTAGTTCACTGCTGACCTTCTGATGGGTTTAGGCGGTTGACAACAATCGCTCACCTCTCCTGACCTCTCCCACCCTGTCCTGGGACCTGTGAACTAGCCTTGGCATGTCCTTGTTGTGAAACGAGAGAGCATAGTGTGACTCTAACCACACAGACGCTCTTCAGACTCCAGGCTCCATCACTGTGCTGACCTCTCATGACCCAGAACAAGGGAGGTCTCAACCTAGTATCAGATTCAGAGGAGCAGTTCATGCCAGATACAGGATAAGAGGAGAAATCAAGCCAATCTTGCCATGATCCCAGAAATAAAGTCAACTTTCAGAGTCTCAATACAGGTGATTTCAAAACAATATTGTACAGAAGGATGGAGCCACGGTGAACCCATGAATAATGGCTGAGAACAGCACACATGGAGGAAACACAAAGCAGTTTCAGAAGCCAGTTAATAAAGTTCAAGGCTTCGATGACCCGAAACTTTCTCACCGTAAAGGCTAAATCAAAGAGTAGAATACGATGACTTCTTAATCGCTTAGTCGATTTTTCTTTTCAGGGTAAAGGGAAAAGTCCCTACTTTTTCTGCCCCTCTGCCTAAGTCATAAAAGGCGAAAAAGACAACCATATGAATCCAAGAACATTGGAACCGTCCTGAGGCAGACCCCTAAGGAGCCGGAACCAGCCCTCATGTGGCTCATTCGGGGCCCAGTCAGGTCTCTGTGTCTAACGCGCTTTCTCCTAGAGTCCATATGTGACATCGAGAATATAGGATTCCTGATTTTACCTCAAGTTTCCAGGTGTTCTGATGCTTCTTCTACACGTGTTGCCCAACATACAGCCGTAAATGAATGGAGGTTTTCCATTAATTAAGAAAGACTTTCAAGTGTTCCTCCAAGAAAGCAAACTTGTGCCTCAAACATGTGTCACTGGGCTGTCCCTTCTGACACAGTGAGACTAGATGGGACTGAAACCCTGTATCTGCTCCTAAATTTTTCAAAGTCTCTTGTTTAATACTAAAAATACATGCAAAGTTCTGGTTCTAAACACATGCAGTTGAACAAACACAACCCACATGTTCTCCTCAGGTCTACACGTGGCCCTGATAGTCCAGGGAGAGACACTGCAGTCATCTTTAGTGTCCTCCTTCTGGGCATGCTGCAATGCAGAGAGGTCCGAGCAAATGCAGGAAAATACAAACATGTCTAAAGGGAACGATCCATACTATTGCCAAGTTTATGTTTACAAAGAAAATAAAGAAAACCAAAGGAAAGAAAAGTATATCTGTAATCCTAACACCAAGTGTAGTCAGAGTATTTTTCTAACTTTTTATTTTGTACTGGAGTATAGTGGATTAACAGTGTGCTCCTGTCAGGTATACGGCAAAGGATTCAGTTATACATATATGTGCATCCATTCTTTTTTCAAAAATATAATAGTAGTGGTTCAAGTTGAGGGACGTGATTTCTGAATGATGACTTGAAGCACAAACAAATAAATGAGGTGATAAACTGCAAATGCTCAAACAGTAATTCATATCATTTCATAAAGCAGCTTGGAAACATGGAAGTGGCTATTTAGTTACCTGATGGTATGGCTTCTCTGCAAACCCATTTCTATAGATTTCTCTTTTCTGTAAATACTAAGGGACCCAAATCATCACTGAAAAAGCAAGAATCTGGATCACCTTATGCCTATTAACTCAAGTCAATATGAAAATCTGTCGTCCATGCCTGTGGATGTGTATGGACAGGCATGTACATGTACACACACCAGGACTCAATGGCGTGAGATGTGGCCACTTCTTTGCTGAAAAGTGGGGAGCAGCAGTCTTCAGAACACCCTTGACCCCAACCCTCAACATGGAAGGGTGCTTAAACATGAGGGACGTAAGCATCGTCATTTTTCAGAAGGGCAAAATACCTTGCAGTTTGATCTTTTATGATTACAGAGCTACAAATAAGAAGCCAAAGAGAAGTTAAACCAATCTTCACTTTCAAATACTCTTTGAGAGAGAATATACCTTAGAAAAAGTACTTTTCCTAAAAAAGCAGTCTTAAACCTTACATTCTAAATAAAGACACCAGAAGTGGATTTTTAAAAAAGCAGTGAAGATGGTCTATTATGTTGCAATTTCTTCAGAAACAGAGGATTAAATATTGATGTGCGATCAATAGATAAAGCACCTAAGGTGACAAGCTAAGTGATTTTCAGTCGGACTTCAGACAATAGGACAAAGTCCTCCTCAAGTTTTCTCCAGCTGTCTCTAACTGCAGCATTTGCTAAAAACGGTTTCATTTTGCGGTTTAGTGGAAAATCAAATATTTGATTCAGCTCTCAGAATGTCCTGAAAAGCGTTGGACATTGCCATCATTAAAGATAAATCCATGCTACTTTCTTCCTTGCGGCATCTGTTTTATGGGAGCCACCTCCAGCGCAGGGCGTGCCCTGGAAGCGTGGAGCAGATGCCCCGTGAACAGCAGAGGCCTATGCTTGTAATTAACAGTGGGATCCTGCACTGTCGCAAATAAATACAGCACATAAAAAAATAAACACCTCCCAAGGCTCTGGAGGCAATCGTTTTACAACAGGCTCCGGAATAGAAAGTGAGTTCATCATTTCAGTTTCTTCAAACCCACGGGGATTATGAAAATGACGTGTGTGTGTTGTTTTTCACGAGCTATGCCCCAGATCCTGACCTTGGACTGCCATTAAAATATTCAGTCATGTGTATGAAAACAGAACTGTGGATTATATCCTGGAGGTAACCCCTGGTTGTCACTGTCAGATAAGTGAGAACTGACTCTTGTCATTGACTGTATCCCGAGGGAGCAGAAATCACACAGTGGCATGGAGAATAACAACAATGGCTCATGTCAAAAGCGGACCAAGAGGGCTAGCTTCAGGTGCTTGTTGGCTGGGGGAGGGTCAGCTATTAGCTCCCAGATCAGACTCAGTCACCCCAACAAATTAAGATAGATGCACATATCCACAAATATACACTTTATCTGCACATGTGTGTGTATGCACTATGTATATCTACACATGCAATATGTACAAGTATATATGTGCATTTATATAGTGTGCCTATATGTATGCATGGTTATATAGCATATATACTTTACACATATAGTATGCATGTGTGTGTATAGTATGTATAAATGTGCATATTCAGTGTGCATAATATATGCGCATGTATACATGCTGCCCAGGTGGTTCACTGGTTAGGAAGCCACCTGCCAGTGCTTAAGATGCAGGAGACTTGGGTTCGATCCCTGGGTTGGGAAGATCCCCTGGAGAAGGAAATGGCAATACGCTCCAGCATTCTTGCTTGGACTCTCCCACGGACACAGGAGCCTGGTGGGCCATAGCACTGGGGTCACAAAAGGTCGGACACGACTTAGTGACTAAGCATGATAACATGCATATGCTACATACTACACATCACTCACACAAACACACGGAATAAACGCTTAACGCACGCTCTGACCCTGTGGACGTCGTGGGCAATCATCCTGTGTGGTTTGTCTTGAAAGTCACCAACACCCTCCTGCTGTTTTCTAAAATCTCCAGAAGAAGGGAGCTGGTCTACATCATATCATCTATGCGTGTAGGCTTGTGTGTGCATGTTCGTACACTATCTACAGTAAGCGAATATATTCATGCACACATATATGTATATTTCCCATGATAACCAACACTTCCATTACTTCACAATTAATTCATAAAGATCTTTGTTAAGGTACAAGAGGTAACGTGAATTGAATTATCTGTACCTTAGGAGGAAGTAAGGACTTTAGTGGCTCAGACGGTAAAGAATCTGCCTGCAATGTAGGAGGCCTGGGTTCAGTCCTTGGCTCAGGAAGATCCCTGGAGGATGGTATGGCAACCCACTCTAGTATTCTTGCCTAGGGAATCCTATGGACGGAGGAGCCTAGTGGGCTACAGTCCATGGGGTCACAGAGAGTCAGACATGACTAGGCAACTTTCACTTTCACTAAGAAGAAGTAATCTTTAAAATTCTACGTAGAAGGCAAATAAATATTGTGAAAAGTGGTGGTTGTTGGGAACACCAGGTGTTAAGATGGCAGAAGAGCTCCCTCCTGAATCCAGAAGGGGAGTGACGCATGACTGCAATCAGGGCCCCTCAGGTCCCTCTCGCTGCCCAGCTCTGGTCATACCAGATCTCATCCCACCCTGAAGATACATGTGGTTCCCATCCAGAGTCCTCACACCACCACCCTGCTCCCTGCTTGTTTCTTTTTTGAAGAAGGTGCTGTTTTTAGAATAGTGTTAGGGTCATAGCAAAATAGAGGGGAGGTACACAGATTCCCCCCACTCCTCACCAAACATGCACAGCCATGCCTGCTATGGACACTCCACCAGAAAAATAATTAACATATGAGAGAACTCTATGGGCAATCACATGTAGGTCCTACATACCTGTATAATTAAAACCATCCCAGGTCTGTCCAGGATGGCAAGAGGACTATGAGGTATAGATAAATGTGAAAAATCTCTTTCATAGTTTCCCAAATCTAGGACCTAATTCTGTTCTACAGAAACACATGAAGTATTTTTTCCATGGCTTTAATGAACTTTTAAAATTCAGTTCCGTTCATTTCAGCCACTCAGTTGTGTCCGACTCTTTGTAAACCCATGCACTGCAGCACGCCAGGCCTCCCTGTCCATCACCAACTCCAAGAGTCCACCCAAACCCATGTCCATTGAGTCAATGATGCCATCCAACCATCTCATCCTCTGTCGACCCCTTCTCCTCCTGCCCTCAATCTTTCCCAGCATCAGGGTCTTTTCCAATGTGTCAGCTCTTTGCATTAGGTGGCCAAAGAATTTGAGTTTCAGCCTCAACATCAGTCCTTCCAATGAACACCCAGGACTGATTTCCTTTAGGATGGACTGGTTGGATCTCTTTGCAGTCCAAGGGACTCTGAAGAGTCTTCTCCAACACCAGTTCAAAAGCATCAATTCTTCGGCACTCAGCTTTCTTTTTCTTTTTTTTTTTTTTTT
>SJYX01018287.1:0-12404 GCA_006410675.1 Oreotragus oreotragus | reverse complement strand
CCAGTCCTTAAGTAGATTTCATCCTTCCCTGGTTTAGAGCCTTCCCTGGCCTGGGCCTACATCACCTGGGACAAGATTTGTTTGGCTCAGCTTTACCTCTTCACAGCTACATGGGGCAAACGCAGACCCACTCCTTTGAGGCCGAGAAGAGACAGTTAGCAAAAGAAGGTTTTCATCACACCACTTTATATGTGGGCCCATTACCAACCTGTGCTGTGAATTTGTTACTCATCCATTACTAATGTGACAACTGTCTTGTGAATAGCATAAACACAGCATCATACCTTTTTTTGTTAAAACACTTATTTGTTAAGTGCGACCTTAAAATCATAACACAATCAGCTACATATCACCCTGTTCAGTGAGCAGCTTTCCATCCTTAGTAGCAGAACCACCATAAGCTGTCCTTCTCTGGGGTCCCCTGCCTCCCTGTTCCCCGTCCTTCCTCCCACCTCTAGCAAAATACTCAGCATATTCCTTCAGGGGCATGTGTTCCCTTCGTGGTGAGTAAATTAACTCAGCTCTTTTCTTCCCCCATCCCTTTTTTAAAAAGCTCTATTGGTCTTAGTTTTATGCTTTTTCAACCCAGGAGCCAAAAGACTGACTGTGTCTTGCCTCCCTCCATGGTCTAGAAGTCCTGGACCATATTCCTCAGTGCTTCCCAAGGCTATCTCCATGCTGGTTTCTTAAGCCTTATCCTGTATGCTGCTTTCTAAGAAAGGTGGGCTAAGATAGAACTTCTTCTCCATTACCACATCCTATTCTCTTCCAGCAGGTACCAAAATCCATAGTTGCACATTTGTTTACTGAGTTCCTATCTCTCTCTTCTGCTCCACGAGAATCCCAGATCCATCATGGTTAGGGATTCAGGCTGTTTGGTTTATCCCCAGCACCTCGTCACGTGCCCATGTCTCTGTCCTATTCTCTTTCCTGCTTTTATTAAAGATAATAAAATAACTGTGGCTAGAATATAAAAGCTGGGTATTACTTTGTATCAAGTACTGTATTGAGCACTAATGATAGTAGCATCATTTTCAGGTAAGATAACTAGAGACGTTTTTGGAAGCAACTTGTTCAGGCTAACACTAACCTTGTTACCTGGCTGAACTTTAGTGATAATTTAGTCTATAGTTTGCCTTCCCAGGTAGCTCAGTGGTAAAGAACTTGCCTGCCAACGCAAATGCAGGGTTCAGTCCCTGGGTCAGAAGGATCTCCTGGAGGAGGAAATGGCAAACCACTCCAGTATTCTTGCTTTGATAATCTCATAGACAGAGGAACCTGGCGGGCTACATTCTATTGGGGCTGCAAAGAGCCAAACAGGACTGAACACACAGTCTATAGTTTAAGATGAAAGGTAAGGTATAACATGTTGGTTTTCAATACATTCATAATTTTCTCCATTTCTTTTGCCAAGTGTTTGCTGTTTCTGTGATGTGTCTTCAATTTTTTTTGTGTGTATAACTTACTCATATTTTGATAATGGAGCAATATAACTGCAATATAATTAAACTTGTACAAATGGTAATCTGCATAGTTTTAAACATCGTAGCCAAGGCCAACTAGCTTACTTTTCTGGAGAAAAAACTTGCATGGGTATTTAGACACAACCCATGCTGATTTACTGTCTTTAATTGATGTTTATTATTTGGCCACATGTTTATTTCTTATGGCAAATAATCAAACCAAATGTGGTCTATCCAGAGATAAATGCTTATGGAGTGTAACCCCTTCTCATATCTGGGTGTAATTTACCTAGATTTCTGCTATCTAGAATGATGGCCACACATGGCTATGAAAGTCAAAGTGAAAGTGAAGTCGTGTCCACCTCTTTGTGACCCCATAGACTGTAGCCTACCAGGCTCCTCTGTCTGTGGGATTTTCCAGGCAATAGTACTGGAGTGGGTTGCCATTNTTATGGAGTGTAACCCCTTCTCATATCTGGGTGTAATTTACCTAGATTTCTGCTATCTAGAATGATGGCCACACATGGCTATGAAAGTCAAAGTGAAAGTGAAGTCGTGTCCACCTCTTTGTGACCCCATAGACTGTAGCCTACCAGGCTCCTCTGTCTGTGGGATTTTCCAGGCAATAGTACTGGAGTGGGTTGCCATTTCCTTTTCCAGAGGATCTTCCCAACCCAGGGCTCGAACCTGGGTCTCCACATTGTAGACAGATGCTTTACCATCTGAGCCACCAGGGAAGTCATAGACACCTGAAATGTAGTTAGTTGAATTGGAAGGTTCTAGAAGTGCAAAACAGACAGCAGATTTTGAAAACTTAATACGATAAGTAGATCCATATCTCTCAATGTTTATAATAGTGATTACATGTTGTGATGATACTGTTATGGATATATTGGAATAAATAAAATAGATCAAAATGAATTTCATCTTTTTTTTTCTTTTTTAATGTAGCTACTGGAAAATATTAAATTATATATATGACTCCTAGTTATGGCTCCACTCCCAGGATGGTGTGAACATAGATATTTATTTATCTAACTTACAAAAGCAATGAAAGTGGAAAAAGCTTATATTACATATAAAGCTGATATAATTTAATTCAATTTTGGCTAAGAAAACATACCTGAAGTCAGAAGTCTTAATTGAGGGTTACCGGAAGAACCCCAGGAGGAATGAGAAGGCTCCTGGGTGGGTGTTTAGAGAAAACAAGAGCCAGTGATTAGATCTTGCGAGATGATGTAGAACTTGGACTAAGATGCTTTCTTATCAGGTTGTTAGAGATGAAGACAGCTCAGAGAGGTTAAGCTCAAGGCCATGGTAGTAGGGCTAATATGGAACTTGTCTGTCCTGTTAAGAAGTTGATATAATTTTGGTTTCCTTATTTTCTTAAACTGAAAACAGAGGTCAAATAAATGACCCATGGTGAAAATCTGTTATGATTACAAAGTTTAGGCTGAGGCTGGATATAAACTTTGTAGAACAAAGTTTTTTTACCTATCTTGAAAAATCTGTGACTTGTGGATGGCTGCTTTTTACACTTGATCTTAGCCAAAAGGCTGAGAAGCGATGGATGGCTGCTTTTTGACTGAAGGTCACAACATGAGTGTGGTTAACTGCACAAGGATGAAGGACCACAGGATGTGTATAGAACAGACAGCCCAGCTGTCAGACTCAAACACATACAGGTTTGGGGGTCTTAATCAATTGCAGTATTTAACAAAGTTAACCTTAGGTTCCGGTAACACTGGGCAGTTATTACTGTGTTCTGGGTAACATGGTAACAATGATAAGGGAAATACAATGACAAATTGTATTTAATTCAGACTATTTCCCTAGACCATGTTTGGATACCAACCAAGGACTGTAACCCCACAGAAACACTCAAGGAGCAAGACCCTTAGTCTGTTCAGAGAGACAAAGCTGGTGGCTTTGCTGTGCAGCCTTGACCTTGCCCCAGTCATCAAATGTAAGTCTAGGCAGGAGCTCAACCTGGTGCTCTGGGACAACGGAGAGGGGTGGGATGGGGGTGGTTAAGTGGGAGGGAGGTTCAAGAGGGATCAGTTCAGTTCAGTTCAGTCTCTCAGTCGTGTCCAACTCTTTGTGACCCCATGAATTGCAGCACGTCAGGCCTCCCTGTCCATCACCAACTCCCGGAGTTCACTCAGACCCACGTCTATCGAGTCAGTGATGCCATCCAGCCATCTCATCCTCTGTCGTCCTCTTCTCTTCCTGCCCCCAATTCCTCCCAGCATCAGAGTCTTTTCCAATGGGTCAACTCTTCACATGAGGTGGCCAAAGTACTGGAGTTTCAGCTTTAGCATGTATATCTATGACTGATTCATGTTGATGTATGGCAGAAATCAACACATTGTAAAGCAATTATCCTCGAATTAAAAATAAATAAAATTTTAAAACACTTTATGTTTGGAGGAAGTGGGCAGTAGGAGAGGTCTTGAGGGGGGTGACCTTGAGGACAGGAAAGGAAACATGCTTGGTACGCCCATCCCCCTCCCTCCAAACCATTACTGTTATTACATAAGTCTGTCCAAGTGGGGAAAATCCCCCTGGGAGCTTTAGAACTACTTTGCTTTTGTTTTTCTCCCAGGACAGGACAGCTCCAGTGTGGGAGCAATGAGTGGGTGAGGGTGCAAGCTGTGATGACAGAGGAGTCTTATTTCCCCCAAATCTCTCATTTCCAGAGTCTCTCCGTGAGTGCGAGTCAGTCAACAGACTGAAGAAATAAGATACACTCCCAAATAAGTGCAAAATGAAGGTATAAAAAGGAGGAAAAAATCGCTACAAAAAAGACTGAAAAACAACCCCAACAAATCAGAAAACCCTAGACAGACTTAGACTCCAAAAGAACATCTAGAAATAAGAATAGTCATTGAAAGTAACATTTAGTGAATAAAACTAATCACACTTCACGTTTACTGGATGATTACTGTGACAGGCATGGTAAAGTGTGTGTTGTATGTGTTAAATCATTTAATCCTCATACCATCCTGAGGTATATCTCTTACTTCCATTTTACGATGAGGAAACTAAGGCAGAAAGTTTTAAAAAACTGGGAATTAATAGATTTGGGGTTATAACCCTTGTTGAATAGTTCCAGAGTTCTTTTTCATTATGAAAAATTACAGTAGATTGAAAATCTCCTGGACATTACAAACAGTAGCAGAGAGAATTAAACATTGAAAGATGGATGGGAGCACGTTGTAGGATACAGCAGGTTGGGAAACAGAGTGAGAAACAAAAGTCCAGTATGTTAGCAATAGTAACGATTGTGATGACAGTAATAATGAGAGTGAACAGTTACTGAGCCCTTGATGAACACCAGAGAGACTGTTTTGAGCATTTAAGTTGTTGACAACTTTCAATGTTGAGGGGTACGGAAATGCAACAGGGACACATTCTTCAAGGTCACAGTCACTGTGTATAGGGACTTGAACTGAGGTGGGTCATGACTCTTTGTGACCCCATGGACTGTAGCCCACCAGGCTCCTCTCTCCATGGAATTCTCCAAGCAAGAATACTGCAGTGGGTTGCCATTCTCTCCTCCAGAGGATCTTTCCAACCAAAGAATCAAACCCACATCTCTTATGCCTCCTCATTGGCAAGCAGGTTCTTGACCACTAGCACCATCTGGGAAGCCCATAAGAAAGGCAGCCGCTGTGGCTTCTTGGCTTCACTCTCCTTTGTTGCTGCTGCTAAGTTACTTTAGTCGTGTCCGACTCTGTGTGACCCCATAGATGGCAGCCCACCAGGCTCCCCCGTCCCTGGGATTCTCCAGGCAAGAACACTGGAGTGGGCTGCCATTTCCTTCTCCAATGCATGAAAGTGAAAAGTTATTATCAAGAAGCCTTAGGTTTTCCTAGTCGTTTTACTGGGGCCTATGAGAATTATCCCGGTTTCATTTAAACCCAGAAGTGACATCCACCTTAGGGTTTTCTGATCAATATTCTACCTGCACTGATTTATACTGAAGATATTGTCGAGGTTTCTGGAAGCTTGTTACTAGGAAAGGACCTGAGCTAGCCTTCATTTGTAGTATATACAATCACGTGGTTTAAATTATAAATATCTGTTATAAATCATAAATTTCTTTCTTCCAGAAAAAAAGAAAAGTTCAGTATGTTACAATTTGGTCTCAAAGACAACTGATGAGGGGGTCTCCTGGAGACTCTGTGAGAACCTCTGCAGTTCAAGACCCTTCTTCTGTGGGGAAAAGAGAAGAGTTTATCCAATGGTTTCCACCTTCCACTGGTCAGAGCTTTGCCCCACAGGTGTTAATGGCCTGCACTTTGAGGGTGTAACAGGAAGCCATGGGGGAGTCTCAAGGCATATGAGGCCATGCCTGTGTGAAGCCCATGGCCAAACTGGCCTCTCAGGGAGGAAGCGCCAGGAGAAGCTCAGCCACACAGGAAAGATATCTGACGTAAGAAGTCAGGAGAATTGGAGGGAAAATGAGAAGGCTGAGCCTGGCTCCTGAAAATGCCAGGAGTAGAGAGTGGGGAAGAGAAATATAAAAAATAAACGTCTGACAGAGGAGAAATATCCTATGGCATCCCTTATATGTGGAATCCAAAAAGATATGGTACAAATGAACTTACAGAACAGAAGAGATTCACAGACTTAGAGAATGAACTTACAGTTGCCAAGGGGAAGGGATAGTTTGGGCGTTTGGAATGGACATGCACACACTTCTACGTTTAAATGGATACCCAACCAGGACCTACTGTGCGGCACAGGGAACTCTGCTCAGGGTTATATGGCAGCCTGGATGGGAGGGGAGCTTGCGGGGAGAATGGATACATTTGTATGTATGGCTGAGTCCCTTTGCTGTTCACCTGAAGGTGAAGTCGCTCAGTCGTGTCCGACTCTTTGCAGCCCCGTGGACTGTAGCCCACCAGGCTCCTCCGTCCATGGGATTCTCCAGGCAAGAATACTGGAGTGGGTTGCCATTTCCTTCTCCAGGGGATCTTCCCGACCCAGGGATCGAACCCAGGTCTCCCACATTGGAGGCAGATGCTTTAACCTCTGAGCCGAAACTATCACAATATTAATCGACTGTACCCAAAAACAAAACAAAAAGTTAAAAAAAATTAAAAATATTAAAAAAATCTGAGAATGTTCAAGATGATGGAAAATAGATAATCTCAGGTTAAATACAGGACATACAAAAAAATCCCACGTATGCACACATGTCACAATTTCTAAATAACACAATAAAAAATCTTGATCTAGTGACAAGAAATACAGAAAAATTGAAGTCAGAATATCATCTCTACCACAATTCAATTTAAAAAACTAGAAAATTTTCCTATGTTTCAAAATAAGAAATAAACATTTAAATAACCCATAAGACAAAGAAAACATTGGGAAAGATTTTGAACTTAATGATATTAAAGTAGTTTTTATCAAAACTTGTATGATATAGCTGAAACAGTGTTTAGGGGAAACTTTTTAGCCTTCAATGCATTTGGACTATTCAAAGTTGCTCAATCAAAGTCAAAATATAAAATTCAACTACTTTTTAATAAACTTATATTAGTTAGACTATAAATTTTTTAAAAGAATATATTATTTAAAAACACTAAGATGTCAAATACTTAGAAATTTAAAAACCCCAGAAAACTCTAAAACATTGTGAGAAATTAAAGCCCTGAATAAACAGACCCATGTGAGAATTCAAACAGATCAAATATTAATGTGTGTTTGGGACACATGTTTGCAGATGTAACATAGCAAAACAGTGAGGAAAAGGATGAACTTTTAATAAATAATGTTGGGACAATTCTTTTTCTATATGGAGAAAGATAAGATTATAATCCCAGAAGTAGAAAACAATTCAAAGATTGAGTCTTAAATGCAAAAGAATTAAACTATAATTTTTTTTTAACATAGGAGAACATTTTTATAATCCTGTGGAAGGAAAAGATCTCAGCAAGATACAAAACACAAAATCAATGAAATCAAGGAAAACATGGGTACGTTTGAGATTATAGTGAAAAGAAAAATTATACATTAAGGCACTAATAGAGTCCCTTGGACTGCAAGGAGATCCAACCAGTCCATTCTGAAGGAGATCAACCCTGGGATTTCTTTGGAAGGAATGATGCTAAAGCTGAAACTCCAGTACTTTGGCCACCTCATGCGAAGAGGTGAGTCATTGGAAAAGACTTTGATGCTGGGAGGGATTGAGGGCAGGAGGAGAAGGGGACGACAGGGGATAAAACGGCTGGATGGCATCACTGACTCGATGGACATAAATCTGGGTGAACTCCGGGAGCTGGTGATGGACAGGGAGGCCTGGCGTGCTGAGATTTATGGGGTCACAAAGAGTCGGACATAACTGAGCAACTGAACTGAACTGAACTGAACTAAATGAAAAGGTAAGCCAAAACCTGGAATGAAGTATTTTCTGCACATTTAAATAGCAGAATTAATTTAGCATCCAAATATAAACAACTTCTAATTAATTAGCAACCGAAAGGTAAAGGTCACAAAAGATAAATAGGCAAAGATGTATTTATGCAATTCACTCGGAGAGAATTATAGACTGTCAATCAAAAAATGCTAAGGTTCCTAAACTCGCTAGTCAAAACAAGATCTGATTTCACATCCATTAACATCTTAGTACACCAAGTTTTGCTGAGGATATAGGAAAACAGGTATTCTGACAAGCTGTTGAAGTCGATTTGACAATCCCTGCTGCTGCTAAGTCGCTTCAGTCGTGTCTGACTGTGCGACCCCATAGACGGCAGCCCACCAGGCTCCCCCGTCCCTGGGATTCTCCAGGCAAGAACACTGGAGTGGGTTGCCATTTCCTTCTCCAGTGTATGAAAGTGAAAAGTGAAAGTGAAGTCGCTCAGTCGTGTCCAACTCTTAGCGACCCCATGGATTGCAGCCCACCAGGCTTTTCCATCCATGGGATTTTCCAGGCAAGGGTACTGGAATGGGGTGTCTTTGCCTTCTCCGACAATCCCTAACACAAGTTAAACTAAATTTTCTCTGAGAATCCTCTTTAAATTCCCCCTAGCAACTCACCATCTAGTTGTCACAATGGTACATATACAAAGCTGTAAATTTCAGTTCTGTAAGATGAGAGCAAAGAAACAAACTTACTGTTTGGGCAGATGGAAAAATAAATTGTATTTTATTTATGTAACTGGATACTATGCGGCAGCTATTATATATGCTGCAGCTATTACATTTATATGTATGTAAACAAATCACATCTCTATGTATCAACGTAAATGAAATCCAGAAACATCCTGCTGACTGACACAAGCAAGCTCCAATAGGTATGTATCATGTGAAATCATTTGTTACACTTAAAGGACCATACAACAATAGCATTTATTTTTTATGGTGACTGACACACACACACATGCATCCATGGTGCATAAATATAAAACCATACATTGGAAGAGGAGGCAAAAAATGAATGTAGGACTTTTTGTATTTACTTATTCTTTTCCTAAAGGGAAAGATGTGAGAACAAACAGGTCCAAACTTAATACTAGCTTAATCTCAGAGACGGATAACCCGGAGTCTGTTACATGACTTTTTGTTTGTTTGAAATGTTTCTTAATTCAACTTAATTTTTGTTTTTAGATTTAAAAACCAAATCAGTTGAGAAGCACCCTCCCTAAACACAGCTGTTATTCAGCTCCTGATATTTGCTGGCCATATTCCTGCCCTGACTGGAATTTTAAGGCAAATAGAGGAAGGATAAACTATGATATCTCAAACCATGAATCTCACCTTCCCCAGATAATCAGAGAAGGCGCTTTCTCTGCGCTTCTCCCAGACCTGCCGCCAGTGGCAATGGCAGAGTGCCTCCCAGTTTCGAGCTGGGCCTGGGAACAGCTATAAAAACTGGTCATGTACTGAATAGTCAGGCCTGGAACTGGATGCCTTCAGCAATGCAGCAGCAGGATTTTACTCAGGGTTCTTCAGAACAAATTGTGTGGGTGGACAGTTCCACCCTGCCTGAATTCCGAATAGAGGGTGCACAGTGCTATTTCTTTGTTTTGAGAAATGCTAACATGAAATCAGAGGAATTTAGAGCAAAATATGTCCGTAACTATGTAGCACAAAGATGATAAACAGGATGGCCCAATGACTACATCTGGCTCTCAACTTACAGTTTGTTTCTTTTGTAAAGTTTTAATTTCTTTGGTAATATTTAGAATTTAGGAGATTTCCAACGGAAACTAGATTCCCAGCTTCTTTTCTGAAAAAGGTGGATTCTGGTATCACTAATTCTGAATTCTAGAATGTCAACAATTAGTTGGCCCTGAAGAGTGCCCCTCCTCCCTGCAAAGCCTCACTCAGTTAAACCTCACCTGCTGACCTCATGAAGGGTTTCAACTCCCTCATGTTATAGATGAAAAGAATGAGGCGCAGAGAGGTCAAGAGCCTCATCCAACATCAGAGGTACCGTTGAGGGGGAGCCATGCTGGTACCATGCAAACCAGTTATCAGTTAATTTGCTGTGATTTCTTTTTTACTATGTGATGAGGGCACATTTCATGCTTTCTAATGACACTGTGTAACTCAGCAAAGTTTTAACAGAGGCTCACTTCAAATGGTGATAAAAATAATACGAATGGATTCATTGCAACATCAGCAGGTAGACTCCAAGATTTGGCCAAAGGTAAGACAAAAACAATAAAGGAATATGACAGTACAATTGAAAATTGGTATAAGTAGAGGCGGTATGATTACAGAGCATCCTTTTTTCAGGCTGGTTTTTACTCGTTGGCAATATCTCCCCTCTTTCTCCACCTGTCCCTAATCTCCTCTCTTCTTTGGACTCTAGAAGAATGTGCAAACCTAGCCCTTCTCACACACACATACAGATACTTCAGCTATTTTTTTTCCACTTGTATTTGTTTCTGGATTAATGCTGGCAGACATTCTATACTGACTTAGATTGAATTCTATCCATCATGTTCAGAAGTACTGAGCTACCTGGGTTAGTCATCCTTAGTCTAGGTAAAGCACATTTTTATTAAAACTAACTTCATGAAGAGATTACATGGATTACAACATCCTTTAGAGTATAAAACACTAAATGTTCATTGATAGGGAAATGGCTCAGTTAAACTTGGCGTATTCACATGGTGGAAAACTGCAACAATGCAAAAAGAAAAAGAGGTAGATCTGTCTTAAATACTGGCATAGATAGACCTGTAGAAGGCAAAAGTATATATACAGCATAGGTATATGGTATCAATTATGCTAAAAATACATACAAGACATATTGTCTGTGGGTCTATAGATGCATATGCGCATGCACAGAAAAATATCTGAAAGGAAACCCAAAGTGATGAGAGTGGATACCCTTCTTTAGACAGGGGTGGGGGAAGGTATAGAGGTGATAAAGAGGGTTTTAGCTTCACCTGCAATGTCATAAAGTTTAATCTGAAAGGAAAATGCTTGGATTACTTTTGACTGTAGGTTGGAAGAATCTTTTCATGTAACACATACGTATGTGNGAGTGGATACCCTTCTTTAGACAGGGGTGGGGGAAGGTATAGAGGTGATAAAGAGGGTTTTAGCTTCACCTGCAATGTCATAAAGTTTAATCTGAAAGGAAAATGCTTGGATTACTTTTGACTGTAGGTTGGAAGAATCTTTTCATGTAACACATACGTATGTGATGATTATTTTCCAATCACAATCTTAACCATGAAATTTGTAAAAAAAAAAAAAAAATCTGATCATCCTGGGAAATGAAATTTATACTGCATTGTCATCCCAAATTAAGTTCTTAAAACTTAGAAAAATAGAAGTCAGAGAAAGCATCTGAAAAGTTAGATTGCACTTCCGCCAGTTAAAATCGAGTAAGTCTACTCCAGGAGTCCTAACAGTTTTGAGGACAAAAAAACGTATCTTCTCAGATAACAAGAAATATGCAGGGGTAGGGGTATTTAAATGAATCCAGGATCTCTCACATTTCGAACAGAAATCACGGAGACAGATTGCTTGATTATCCTAACATGAGTTCTGTACTAACTTTTCAGTGATGCATTTGCTTTTGTCAACAAAACTGATGGAACCCCGGAGGGCAAGTATTGATAAGGAGGAACAGGAGGGGTCAGAGTTCGGTGTGAGATGACATCTCTGAGGTGGCAGGGCTGGGACTCCAGTCCTCTCTGTCCTCTCTGCCAGGCCATGCTGCCTGCTCCGATTCACCAGGGTGACCTCGCCTGTCTCTACATCCGGTGCTCTCAAGCGCTCATCCCTGGCGATTATCTATCCACCCACTTCTTTCTCTCTCTACCTGCCTGCATTTCTATCCATCTATTCATCCATCTATCTACCTGCCTCCCTCTCTCCCTCCCTCTGGAGGGCTAGCTCCCACCCCTGATCTCTAGGGAACCAGAAACAAGCCTCCCCTCCTCGGCTCTTCCTCCAATTCCGCGCATTCCACCTGTCCCGGGGCATCCTCGCTTGCTCCTACCAGGGGTCCGCCTGAAGCCCTCTGTCACCGCACCCAGCAGCTGAGGTTCAAGGCCAGCGCTCCCCGCGGACGGGGCAGGCTGCCAGGGGAAGCGGGGTGGCGGTCGCGGCGGCCCCCGCCCCTCCCCCGGGTACTCACCTTGCCCTCCGTAGGCGCCGCCACCAGGAGTACCAGCAGGAGCGGCGGCAGCAGCGCCGGTGGCCTCGGCGCGGTCCCCGGGCGCATGGTGGGCGACCGCTCAGAGCCCCGGCGCGGTCCAGGGACCCGCAGACTCTCGGGCCCCCGCGTCCCCGGCGCGGCGCGCTTTGGGAGCCCGGCGGTGAAGCTCGCCTGGCCAGCCCGCCCGGGGCGGGTTTTGTAGGGCTCAGCCTCCCCACCGAGGCTTCCAGGGAGGGAAGAAGTGGCCCAGGTCCCGCCCTCGTCCCCCACCCCCTCCCCTGCAACTCTCCAGGCGACGTCCCTCA
>SJYX01018286.1:85224-100305 GCA_006410675.1 Oreotragus oreotragus | reverse complement strand
CAAACCACTTGTGGAATCTTCATTCCTGACCAGAGATCAAGCCCTGAGCCTTTGAAGTGGGAGCACTGATTTCCAAGACCCTAGACTACCAGAGAACTAACTCTAGGGAGTATCAAATGGCTAGAATTCACACAAAGAAAACCACTTGAGTACAAGACCTGGCATCACCCAACCACCAGTAGCACTCTGTGCAGGATGCCTCATCTAAACAACAAACAAAACCAAAATGCAAACCCAATCATAGGCAGACAGGATGATCACCTCACCCAGCCTTGCCCATCAGAGGAAAAAACAACAAAACAAAACAAAAAACCCAGCACAATTCTCATCCTATACAAAGCTTACACAAACCACTGCACCAACCTTAAGAGGGGAGAAACCAAAAGGAAAAGAGAGAATTCAACCTTGAAGCCTGGGAAAAGGAGATTTCAAACACAATAAGTTTGAAAAAAAAATAATGAAAAGGCAGAGAAATACTGCAGAAATGAAGGAACAAACTAGAAACACTGAAGTTCAAATAAATGAAGAGGAAATAGGCAAACTACCTGAAAAATAATTCAGAATCATGATAGTAAAGATGATCAAAACCCTTGAAAACAAAATGGAGAAAATGCAAGAATCAATTAACAAATACCTAGAAGAATTAAAGAGTAAACATACAGAGACAAACAACACAATTACTGAAATTAAAAATACTCTAGAAGGAATCAATAGCAGAATATCTGAAGCAGAAGAATAAGTCAGTGAGCTGGAAGATAAAATGGTGGAAATAACTTTTGAAGAGAAGAATAAAGTAAAAAGAATGAAAAGAACTGAGGATAGTCTGAGAGATGTCTGGGACAATATCAAATGCACCAACATTTGAATTATAGGGTTCCCAGAAGAAGAAAATAAAAAGAAAGGGTACAAGAAAAATTTTGAAGAGATTATAATTGAAAAGTTTCCCAGCATGAAAAAGGAAATATTCAAACAAATCCAAGAGGCACAAAGAGTCCCATACAGGATAAACCCAAGGAGAAACATATCAAGACACATACTAATCAAACTAAGATTAAAAATAAAGAAAAAATATTAAAAGCAGCAAGGGAGTAGCAACAAGTAACATACAAGGGAAACCCCATACATTTAACTGTTGATCTTTCAGCAGAAACTCTGCAGGCCAGAAGGGAATGGCAGGATATATTTAAAGTACTGAAAGGGAAAAATCTATAACCAAGATTACTGTATGTGGCAAGGATTTCATTCCAAATTGATGGAGAAATCAAAAGCTTTTCAGATGAGCATAAATTAAAAGAATTCAGTACCANTCAGCAGAAACTCTGCAGGCCAGAAGGGAATGGCAGGATATATTTAAAGTACTGAAAGGGAAAAATCTATAACCAAGATTACTGTATGTGGCAAGGATTTCATTCCAAATTGATGGAGAAATCAAAAGCTTTTCAGATGAGCATAAATTAAAAGAATTCAGTACCACCAAGCCAGCTTTACAACAAATGCTAAACAGACTTATATAGTCAAGAAATACAAGGGATGAGAAAGATCTGCAAAATCAAGCCCCAAATAATTAAGAAAATGGCAACAGGAACATAAATATCAGTAATTACTTTAAATGTAAGTGGATTAAATGCTGCAACCAAAAGACACCAACTGGCTGAATGGCTACAAAAACAAGACCCATATATATGCTGTCTACAGGAAACTCATTTCAGACCTAAAGACACATATAGACTGAAAGTGAGAAGATGAAAAATATATTCCATGCAAGTGAGAAGCAAAAGAAAGCTGGAGTAGCAATCCTCATATTGAACAAAACAGACCTTAAAATAAAGATTACAAAAGATAAGGAAGGACACTACATAATAATCAAGGGATCAATCCAAGAAGATGTAACAATGGTAAATATCTATACACCCAACAAAAATAGTATGTACCTAACAGAATCAGAAGATATTAAGAAGAGGTGGCAAGAATACACAGAAGAACTGTACAGAAAAGAGCTTCATGACCCAGATAATCACCATGGTGTGATCACTCCCTAGAGCCAGACATCCTGGAATGTGAAGTCAAGTGGGCCTTACAAAGCATCGCTATGAACAAAGCTAGTGGAGGTGATGGAATTCCAGTTTAGCTATTTCAAATCCTAAAAGATGATGCTGTGAAAGTGTTGCACTCAATATGCCAGCATGTTTGGAAAACTCAGCAGTGGCCACAGGACTGGAAAAGGTCAGTTTTCATTCCAATCCCAAAGAAAGGCAATGCCAATGAATGCTCAAACTACCGCACAATTTCACTCATCTCACACGCTAGTAAAGTAATGCTCAAAATTCTCCAAGCCAGGCTTCAACCGTACATAACCTGTGAACTTCCCGATGTTCAAGCTGGTTTTAGAAAAGGCAGAGGAACCAGAGGTCAAATTGCCAACATCTGCTGGATCATTGAAAAAGCAAGAGAATTCCAGAAAAACATCTATTTCTGAGTTATTGACTATGCCAAAGCCTTTGACTGTGTGGATCACAATAAACTGTGGAAAATTCTGAAAGAGATGGGAATACCAGACCACCTAACCTGCCTCTTGAGAAATCTGTATGCAGATCAGGAAGCAACAGTTAGAACTGGACATGGAAAAACAGACTGATTTCAAATAGGAAAAGGAGTATGTCAAGGCTGTAAATTGTCACCCTGCTTATTTAACTTATATGCAGAGTACATCATGCAAAATGTTTGGCTGGATGAAGCACAAGGTAGAATTAAGTTTGCCAGGAGAAATATCAATAACCTCAATATGCAAATAACACCACCCTTATGGCAGAAAGCGAAGAAGAACTAAAGAGCCTCTTGATGAAAGTGAAAGAGGAGAGTGAAAAAGTTGGCTTAAAACCCAACATTCAGAAAACCAAGATCATGGCATCTGGTCTCATCACTCCATGGAAAATAGATGAGGAAAGAGTGTCAGACTTTATTTTTTGGGGCTCCAAAATCACTGCAGATGGTGACTGCAGCCATGAAATTAAAAGCCCCTTACTTATTGGAAGGAAAGTCATGACCAACCTAGACAGCATATTAAAAAGCAGAGACATTACTTTGCCAACAAAGGTCCGTCTAGTCAAGGCTATGGTTTTTCCAGTAGTCATGTATGGATGTGAGCGTTGGATGATAAAGAAAGCTGAGTGCTGAAGAATTGATGCTTTTGAACTGTGGTGTTGAAGAAGACTCTTGAGAGTTCCTTGGACTGCAAGGAGATCCAACAAGTCCATCCTGAAGGAGATCAGTCCTGAGTGTTCATTGGAAGGACTGATGTTGAAGCTGAAACTCCCAATACTTTGGCCACCTGATTCAAAGAGCTGACTCATTTGAAAAGACCCAGATGCTGGGAAAGATTGAAGGCAGGAAGAGAAGGGGATGACAGAGGATGAGATGGTTGGATGGCGTCACCAACTCAATGGACATGAGTTTGGGTAAACTCCAGGAGGTGGTGATGGACAAGGAGGCCTGGCATGCTGGGGTCATGGGGTTGCAAAGAGTCAGACACAACTGAGCAACTGAACTGAACTTAACTGATGCATCCAATACAGGAGCACCTCAATACATAAGACAAACACTAACAGACATAAAAGGAGAAATGGACAGTGACACAATAATAGTAGGAGACTTTAACACCCCACTCACACAAATGGTCAGATCATCAAAACAGAAAATTAATAAGGAAACACAAGTCCTAAATGATACATTAGATGAGAAGGATCTCATTGATATTCAAGACATTCCATCCAAATTCAGAAGAATGCACCTTCTTCTCAAGTGCACATGGAACATTTCCCAGGATAGACCACATCTTGGATCACAAATCAAACTTCATTAAATTTAAGAAAATTGAAATCATATCCAGCATCTTCCCTGACCACAATGTTATGAGACTAGATATCAATTGTAAAGAAAAAAACTGTAAGAAACACAAACACATGGAGATTAAATAATACATCTCTAAATAACCAACAGGTTACTGAAGAAATCAAAAGAGAAATAAAAGAATTTCTAGAAACAAATGACAATGAAAACACGACGACTCAAGACCTATGGGATGAAGTGAGAGCAGTTATAAGAGGGAAGTTTATGGCAATACAATCCTACCTCAAGAAACAAGAAAACCATCAAATAGACAACCTAACTTAACACCTAAAACAACTGGAAAAAGAAAAACAAAAAAAAAACCCCAAAATTGGCAGAAGGAAAGAAATCATGAAGATCAGAGCAGAAATAAGTGAAAAAGAAATGAAAGAAACAATAGTAAAGATTAATACAACTAAAAGATGGTTCTTTGAGAAGATAAGCAAAAATGACAAACATTTAGTCAGACTCATCAAGAAAAAAGGAGAGAAGAATCAAATCTACAAAGTTAGAAATGAAAAAGGAGAGGTTACAGCAGACAATGCAGAAATATAAAGAATTATAAGAGACTATTATGATCAACTATATGGCAATAAAATAGGAAATCTGGAAGAAATGGACAGATTTTTAGAAAAGTTCAATCTTCCAAGACTAAACCAGTAAGAATAGAAATTATGAACAACCCAGTTTCAAGCACTGGAGTTGAAGCTGTGATCAAAAATCTCCCAAAAAAACAAAAGCCCAGTACCAGATGGCTTCACAAGAGAATTCAATCAAACATTTAGAGAAGATCTAATGCCTATCCTTCTAAAACTATTTCAAAAAATTTCAGAGGAAGGAACACTTCCAAACACATTCTACAAGGCCACCATCCCCTGGATACAAAACCAGACAAAGGCAATACACAAAAAAGATAAAACTACAGGGCAATATCACTGCAGAACATAGATATAAAAATCCTCAACAAAATTTTAGCAAACAGAATTTGGCAACACATCAAAAAGCTCATACACCATGATCAAGTTGGGTTTTTTCCAGGAATGCAAGGATTCTTCAACATATGAAAATCAATCAATGTGATACATCACATTAAGAATTTGAAAGATAAAACCACATGATAATTTCAATAGATGCGGAAAAACCCTTTGACAAAATTCAGCACCCATTTATGATTAAAACTTCAATAAATGGGCTTCAAGAAGGAATGTACCTCAACATAGTAAAGGCCATATACGAGAAGCCTACAGCAAACATTATTCCCAATGGTGAAAAACTGAAAGCATTTTCCCTAAGATCAGGAACAAGACAAGGTTGTCCACTTTCACCAATATTGTTCAACATAGTTTTGGAAGTCCTAGCTACAGCAATCAGAGAAGAAAAATAAATAAAAGGAATTCAGATTGGAAAAGAAGAAAGCTCTCACTGTTTACAAATGACATGATACCGTACATAGAAAACACTAAAGACAGTATCAGAAAATTACTAGATCCAATCAGTGAATTTAGCAAAGTTACAGGATATAAAATCAATACACAGAAATCACTTGCATTTCTATATACTAACAATTAAAAATCAGAAAGAGAAATTAAGGAATCAATCCCACTCACTATTGCAACAAAAAGAGTTATATATCTGGGAATAAACTTNTCAGTGAATTTAGCAAAGTTACAGGATATAAAATCAATACACAGAAATCACTTGCATTTCTATATACTAACAATTAAAAATCAGAAAGAGAAATTAAGGAATCAATCCCACTCACTATTGCAACAAAAAGAGTTATATATCTGGGAATAAACTTACCTAAGGAAATAAAAGAATTGTACACAGAAAATTATAAGACACTAGTGAAAGAAATCAAAGACAACATAAACAGATGGAGAGATAGCCCATGTTCCCAGGTAGGAAGAATCAATATTGTGAAAATGACTACTACCAAACACAATCTACAGATTCAGTGTGATCCCTATCAAATTACCATTGGCAGTTTTCATAGAACTCGAACAAAGAGTTTCAAAATTCATACTGAAACACAAAAGACCCCAAATAGCCAAAGCAGTCTTGAGACAGAAGAATGGAGCTGGAGGAATCACACTTTATGACTTCAGATTATTCTACAAAGCTACAGTCATCAAGAGAGTATGGTACTGGCACAAAAACAGAAATATAGACAAAAGGAACAAGATAGAAAGCCCAGAAATAAATCCATGCACCTACGGGTACCTTATTTTTGACCAAGGAAGCAAGAATATACAATGGGGCAAAGACAGCCTCTTCAATAAGTGGTGCTTGGAAAACTGGTCAGCTACATGTAAAAGAAAGAAATTAGAGCACTTCTTAACACCATACACAATGATAAACTCAAAATGGATTAAAGACCTACAGGTAAGACCGGGAAGTATAAAACTCTTAGAGAAAAACATAGGAAAAACACTCTATGACATAAATCAAAGCAAGATCCTCTATGACCCACCTCCTAGAATATTAGAAATAAAAACAAAAGTAAACAACTGGGACCTGATTAAACTTAGAAGCTTTTGCACAGCAAAGGAAACTATAAGTAAAATAAAAAAGACAACCCTCAGAATGGGAGAAAATAATAGCAAATGAAACAACTGACAAAGGATTAATTTCCAAAATATACAAGCAGCTCATACAACTCAATACCAGAAAAACAAACAGCCCAATCAAAAAGTGGGAAAAGATCTAAACAGACATTTCTCCAAAGAAGACATACAGATGGCTAACAAACACATGAAAAGATGCTCAACATCACTCATTATTAGAGAAATGCAAATCAAACTACAACGAGACATCACTGTACATAGGGATGATCCAGAGAGATGATATGGGGTGGGAGGTGGGAGGGGGGTTCAGGATTGGGAGCTCGTATACACCTGTGGCAGATTCATGTCAATGTATGGTAAAACCAATACAGCATTGTAAAGTAAAATAAAATAAAAATAAAATTAAAAAAAGATAAAATAGGAAAACAAACTGTTATTTTAACTGTAAAAAAAAAAAAGTCTACAAACTATAAATACTGGAGAGGGTGTGGAGAAAGGGGAACACTCTTGCACTATTGGTGGGAATGTAAATTGATACAGCCACTATGGAAAATGGTATGGAGATTCCTTAAAAAATAAGGAATAAAACCACCACATAACCCAGCAATCCCACTCCTAGGCATCTACCCTGAGGAAACCAAAATTGAAAAAGATACATGTATCCCATTGTTCACTGCAGCACTATTTATAATAGCTAGAACATGGAAGCAACCTAGATGTCCATTGACAGATGAATGGATAAAGAAGGTGTGGTACATTTACACAATGGACTATTACTCAGCCATAAAAAGGAACACATCTGAGTCAGCTCCAATGAGGTGGATGAAATTAGAACCTATTATACAGATGGCTCAGAGGTTAAGGCGTCTGCCTGCAATGCAGGAGACCTGGGTTCGATCCCTGGGTTGGGAAGATACCCTGGAGAAGGAAATGGCAACCCACTCCAGTATTCTTGCCTGGAGAATCCCATGGACGGAGAAGCCTGGTGGGCTACAGTCCATGGGGTTGCGAAGAGTCGGACACGACTGAGCGACTTCACTTATACAGAGTGAACTAAGTCAGAAAGAGAAAGATAAACATTGTATTCTAAAGCATATATATGTAATGCAGAAAAATGGTGCTGAAGAATGTATTTGCAGGGCAGCAATGGAGAAACAGACATAGAGAATAGACTTATGGACATGGGGAGAGGGGAGGAGAGGTGAGATGTATGGAGAGAGTAACATGGAAGCTTACGTTATGTAAGGTTATGTAAAATAGATAGCCAACAGGAATTTGCTGTATGGCTCAGGATACTCAAACAGGGGCTCTGTATCAACCTAGAGGGTGGGATGGGGAGGGAGATGTGAGGGAAGTTCAAAAGGGAGGGAATATATGTATGCCCATGGTTGATTCATGTTGAGGTATGACAGAAAGCACAATTCTGTAAAGTAATTATCCTTCAATTAATAAATAAATAAATTAAAAACTGACAAACAAACAAAAAACACCTTCTGAACTCACAGTGGGTAGGGGGTGGTGTGCGAACAGCACCTTGGCTGGGAAGTGTTGGTTGACGACAATCTCTATGGTGAATTCTTTCCATTTTGTGTTCTGAGCTCTTGTTGCTCTGTTCTGTCTGAGGTTGCAAAACTTCCCTCATCACTGTCCATGAGGAGATTTCCAAGCTGTGGAAACTTCTCTTCCTTCACATCTCCCTCCCTGAGGTGCCCATCCCAAGCCCTTTGTCTCCTTATTTTCCTGTGTTTTTATCCCTACCTCATTCCATGAAGGTTAGCTTGCCTTTTTGGAAGTCTGGGGTCTTCTTTCAGGGTTTAGAAGGTGTTCTGCAATTGTTCCACATGCAGATGTAGTTTTGATGTAATTGTAGAGAGGAAAATAACCTCCTTGTCTTACTCTTCCACCATCTTAAAAGTTTTGTGAGAGTTTGTAGATGATTTTACTTTATTTTTGTCTGCTGAAGCAGAAGAAGATGGCCAGCATCTTTTGTCTAAAGATGGTGTTGCATACTCAGGAGGAATCTCAGGAGACAGATTCTGTCAGCAAGAACAGCTGATGACTAATTGTGCTTATGGCAGACATTGCTGGTTGGTAACCACTGCAGCTAGTTCCCGGAGAAGGCAATGGCACCCCACTCCAGTACTCTTGCCTGGAAAATCCCATGGGTGGAGGAGCCTGGTAGGCTGCAGTGTATGGGATCGCTAAGAGTCGAACACGACTGAGCGACTTCACTTTCACTTTTCACCTTCATCCATCGGAGAAGGAAATGGCAACCCACTCCAGTGTTCTTGCCTGGAGAATCCCAGAGACAGTGGGCCCCCGTCTATGGGGTTGCACAGAGTCGGACACAACTGAAGTGACTTAGCAGCAGCAGGAGCAGCAGCTAGTTCCATTCCCCTTCTTCTTTGCCACTTGTCACTACAAGAATGCCTGTGTGCTAAGTCGCTTCAGCCATGACTGACTCTTTGTGACCCTATGNATGTGTATAAGAGACAGGTCTATGGGGTTGCACAGAGTCGGACACAACTGAAGTGACTTAGCAGCAGCAGGAGCAGCAGCTAGTTCCATTCCCCTTCTTCTTTGCCACTTGTCACTACAAGAATGCCTGTGTGCTAAGTCGCTTCAGCCATGACTGACTCTTTGTGACCCTATGGACTGTAGCCTGCCAGGCTCCTCTGTACATTGGATTCTCTAGGCAAGAATACTGGAGTGGGTTGCCATGTCCTCCTCCACTACAAGAATAGAAAGGGTTAAATACTTTGCCATCATTTGCCACAGGTAGAGATAGCCATACTACACTGATACAGCCAAGGAGACTTAGCAGAAATTTTCTAGAACGTTTTTTCTTTGATTGATGGGAAAGATAGCTGGCATTTCCTTTATCATTTGTTCCTGCAATGACTGTGAATGATGTCTGGAAATGCTAGCAGCCATCTTGCCACTGTACCATAAAAGTCAGCCAGCTAAGGATGGTGAAGAGGAAAAACAGAAAGGATACAGAATGCCTACTTGCAAACAAGAAGGAACACTGTGGAAATAAAAACCAGAATCTTCGGTATAACCATAATATAAACTATCTGGATAGTAAAACTGTAGCAATCTACTTCTTGTGAGTGCCAGCATATTATGCAGAACTATCTGTAAAGTAGGACCTAAGTTTAGGGGGCCAGGTGTTCGCAGGGAATTTCCCATGCTGCTACAGATGTGTGTGGAGGGAAAGAAGCAATATAGCTCTGTACAAAGGAGTCTGGGCCATCAGTGAGTTTGACTTGCTTGGACCTACAAGACCTGCATAAGCTTGATCACTTTATCATTTACGTTTTCACTTGATAATATATTGTTTTTATGTATGGCTAACCTTAATCATCGAAAAATCAAGAGAGTTCCAGAGAAACATCTATTTCTGCTTTATTGACTATGCCAAAGCCTTTGACTGTGTGGATCACAATAAACTGTGGAGAATTCTGAAAGAGATGGGAATACCAGACCACCTGACCTGCCTCTTGAGAAACCTATACGCAGTTCAGGAGGCAACAGTTCAAACTGGACATGGAAGAACAGACTGGTTCCAAATAGGAAAAGGAGTACGTCAAGGCTGTATACTGTCACCCTGCTTATTTAACTTATATGCAGAGTACATCATGAGAAACACTGGGCTGGATGAAGCACAAACTGGAATCAAGATTGCTGGGAGGAATATCAATAACCTCAGATATGCAGATGACACCACCCTTATGGCAGAAAGTGAAGAGGAACTAAAGAGCCTCTTGATGAAAGTGAAAGAGGAGAGTGAAAAAGTTGGCTTAAAGCTCAACATTCAGAAAACGATCATGGCATCCGGTCCCATCACTTCATGGGAAATAGATGGGGAAACAGTGTCAGACTTTATTTTTGGGGGCTCCAAAATCACTGCAGATGGTGACTGCAGCCATAAATTAAAAGATGCTTACTCCTTAGAGGGAAAGTTATGACCAAACTAGATAGCATATTGAAAAGCAGAGGCATTACTTTGCCAACAAAGATCCGTCTAGTCAAGGCTATGGTTTTTCCATTGGTCATGTATGGATGTGAGAGTTGGACTGTGAAGAAAGCTGAGGGCCAAAGAATTGATGCTTTTGAACTGTGGTGTTGGAGAAGACTCTTGAGAGTCCCTTGGACTGCAAGGAGATCCAACCAGTCCATTATAAAGGAGATCAGCCCTGGGTGTTCTTTGGAAGGAATGATGCTAAAGCTGAAACTCCAGTATTTTGGCCACCTCATGCGAAGAGTTGACTCACTGGAAAAGACTCTGATGCTGGGAGGGATTGGGGGCAGGAGGAAAAGGGGACGACAGAGGATGAGATGGCTGGATGGCATCGACTAGATGGATGTGAGTTTGAGTGAACGCCAGGAGTTGGTGATGGACAGGGAGGCCTGGCATGCTGCAATTCATGGGGTCGCAAAGAGTCGGACACGACTGAGCGACTGAACTGAACTGAACTGAACTGAACTTTATGACGTGAAGAGTTCGATAATACTCAATTTAGGATGAGCACACTTAGAGTTCCATGATCACACAGTCAGTCATTACCTGGGCTAAATAGCAAGCAAAAAGTTATTTCACAAAGACATACTTATCTATAGAAGAGAGAAGAGTTTTTCTCCAAAATCTTAAGGCTCAATGCAGTGATTCTTGCCAGAGGACTTAAAGAGCATCAGAAACTTAGCATGACGTTGGATTGCTAGGTCATAGGGACCAAACATCAGAGTAGCTTGCTCTGAAGCCTGGATTCTTGCAGAACTTTCTCTTTCTCTGAATCCTATTTAAAACTTTCAGTTTTCTTGATAAATAGGTCTGAACATCACACTCAAAGGTGGTATATATCACCTCTAGTAATCAAAGAAGTCCAAAAAATGCATGATATATTTGAAGTGACGAGTGAAGAAAAAGGAAGAACCTACAACCAAGAATATCCAGAAAGACTCATTCAGATTTGATGGAGAAATCAAAAACTTTCCAGACAGGCAAAAGTTAAGGGAATTCAGCACCACCAAACCAGCTTTACAGCAAATGCTAAAGGAAATTCTCTAGGCAGGAAACACAAGAAGAGGAAAGACTTAACACAAAATAAACCCCAAGAAATTAAGAAAATGGTAATGGAATCTTACACATCAATAATTATCTTTCCTGAAAATGGGTTAAATGTACCAACCAAAAGACACAGACTGAGCTGATGAAAACATGTTTATGTATGCACTTCCACTTTCCAGATCACTCTATTTAACCCCTCAAATTGTATGTAATTATTTTATATTGTTAGGTTAATCATATTTTGATTATGGCTTGCAATTGTAATTATCTTTTATTTTTTTGTCTGGCTATTGATTGTGAAAACTGACAAACACCTTTTACTATTGTGATTATATAGCCATTACTCACTTAATACTATTGTATTATGATTGGTCAACAGAAAACAATATAATTCTATATCACTAAGACTACCATTTAATAGAAAACCTGTAATTATTTTTTAAAATCTGGATGCATATCAGAATTATCTTGGAATTTTTTGAAAAGTACAAATTGCTTTTTTTCTCCAAAGATTTAAGAATGGACAATTAATTTCTAAATACATGGAGTTTTTTTAAGTATCTTTGGTCTTTGACATTAATTTCTCATTTTGATATGAATTTTTCGCTTAAATGCTTTCTTCTCTGCAATCACCACCTGTGTTTTTAAATCTTTTAACTTTATTAAAGCATTCAATGGCTAAGTCAAATATCTCTCTTGGTAAATGTCACATTGCACCTGAAAATATATGCATTATTTCCAAATATCTCTTGATATTGATTTCTAACATAATTCCACAGTAATAGAAGACTCTGTATGATTTCACTGTAAAATTTTTGCACCTTGTTTTATATCCCTGGATATCTTCCAATGTCTCAGTTTATAGTCTGTGGTACCATGAATAGAATTTGTATCCTAGTGCATGTGAAAATTGTATAAATCTTATTAATAATTATGGTATTATGTTGAATTGATTCATGGTGCTTTTCAGGTCTACTGTATCCTTCTACTTTTCTGTATATTCATTCTATTAATTTTTGGGAGTTTGATATTGAAACTCCAACTAAAAATCTTAATTTATCTACTTAAACAATAATTGTATTAGAACTATATGTAACTTTGTTCTGTATTTGCCAAGTCTCCTGTCAATGTGTTATTATACTTTCACAAATTAAAAAATAAAAAAGAAAGAAAAACAAAACCCAAAAAAGTCCAAAAAATGTTGTTTCCTCTTCTTAGAAGTACAATGAAGGTTATATCCTGTGTGACCCAGCTCATAGGAGCTCTAGACTTGTTACTGAGGTTATAGGCCCTTGAGATTTTATGGGATTTATCTCCAATCCTCTGACATCAATGTTTCTTTCTAAAATTTTAAGGTACTTTGTACTTTCTGATTTTCAGAACTGGCAGTGATCAGTGTGGTATTCTATAGAATGTCAAGATGACTGATTCTCTGGATTACATGGCAAAGAGTAGGAGAGTTGATACAGTCTAGTCGAAGGTAATCGGGAAGGTGTCCTGCAGTCTAGCCCAGGGAAAAGGACCACTTCTAACAGCCCTTGTTAAGTGATACAATGCTAAGAGCACTTGCTGTACAGATAGCTGTGTAATAGGTTCCAGGGATTGTGTCGATTTGTTCCAGGAGAAATTCAACATCTGGAACAGCTGCAGTAATTGGTGCCCCTGCATAATTAAATTTACAATACTCCACAGTCCCTCTCCAAGATCCCTTCACCTCCTGCACACACCAAGCAGACCAAACTCAACAGGAGGTGAGAAAAATGGCCACCGTGCACCTGTCAAGCCTTTAACAGTGGCACTAATCTTTGCAGTTTCCCCTGAGGTATGAGGTTGCCTTAGGCCCCAGTCATTTCAGCTGTGTCTGACTCTTTGCGACCCCATGGACTGTAGAATGCTAGGCCCTCTGCCAGTGGGATTCTCCCTGCAAAAATACTGGAGTGGGTTACCACTTCCTTCTCCATTGCCTTGGGCTAACTAACTATCCTAATAAGAATGATAAGTTTCAGAAGCTTTTTCTTGGCCTTTCCTACTGCATGAGTCTTTATTTCTTAAATCAGATAGCCAACGTGGGAGTCCTACTGGTTGTTGATTATGTCTATCCTAATTGTATGTTAAAGAATAAGGAAAATGAATAAACATAAAGGACTTCCAGAGCTGAAGATTACTATGGGACATAATTGGGCCCCATTTATCACCAAACCTCCATATGCTCCTCTCTTGCATTTTGGGTCCTTAAAGATTAACATTAAAGTCGTGTCCAACTCTCTGCAACCCCAGAGACAGCAGCCCACCAGACACCCCCGTCCCTGGGATTCTCCAGGCAAGAACGCTGGAGTGGATTGCCATTTTCTTCTCCTAGTGTCTGGTTAATTTCGGGAGTATTGATATTATGCATTAGCTTGTATACAATCGTCCTAGTAAATGGCCTCCTATCCCTTTGAAGAATTGTGGAGGCAGATAAGGAAGTAGAGTTGCAAGGACTTGTCTCAAGAGAACTGTCTTTCCTGCCATCAAGGGCTCTGGTTCTGTGATCCGATTTAGGCTTTGAAGCTAGGAGAGAAACAAGTATCCTCCATTCTAACATCTCTCTCCAGGTTTCTGACCAGCAGACTCTAGTTTCTCCTGTTATATCAGTGAAGCAACAGTCTAAGAGCCTGCCTATACAATTTATTCCTTAGAACACTGTGATCAACTAGCCAACTGCCAGAATACCTGTGGGTTAAAACTGTTCAAATATGATGACCATTTCATCCTTGCTTCTCATTATAGTTATTCTGTTCACCTTGTCCCTGACAGTTTGATGTTATCACTTGGTTTCTGCTACTCCAGAATTCTATCAATATCACTGAAATCAGTAAACCACTTCAGAGGCAGAATCTCCTACAGATGGCCACAGCAGAGCTATGCAAAATTTCAGGTGTTCCCCCACTAAAGCTCTTCTCAATACCTTAATTAAGGAAACGCAACCTGGACCTTTTGGTGGACTTATTGGAGCTGAGGAAGAGTGGAGCTTGTATGAGATAAATCCACCTCAACACTTTTATTTCCTTCTGCATTTTGACTTTCCTCTCTATCATGCCAGGGAAGTCTGAGCAGCTCAGCATCACTAAACTCAGGTTTCAGTCGACTAACCAAGAACCATATAGATAAATTCAGCCTGATCTGCTATTATAGATAATCCTTGCTCTATCACCTTATAAATCATTCCCAGACTATTTTCCAGGTCTCTGCTTATGTAAGTTAGCAAAATCTTGCAGTTATTTGAGCCTCTCAGCTATTCGCTTCTGGGACAGACTTTGCACCTGTCATCTGGAACATGTAATCTACCTCTGGATCTGGGCTTCCCAGGTGGCACTAGTGGTAAAGGACCCACCTGCCAGAGCACGAGACACAAGAAGTTTGATTCCTAGGTCATGAAGATCCCCTGGAGGAGGAAATGGAAACCCATTCCACTGTTCTTGCCTGGAGAATCCCATGGAGAGAGGAGCCTGGCAGGCTACAGTCTATAGGGTTGCACAGAGTTGGACACGACTGAAGTGACTTAGCACACATACATAC
>SJYX01018286.1:62440-84926 GCA_006410675.1 Oreotragus oreotragus | reverse complement strand
ATCCTCTGTCGTCCCCTTCTCCTCCTGCCCCCAATCCCTCCCAGCATCAGAGTCTTTTCCAGTGAGTCAACTCTTTGCGTGAGGTGGCCAAAGTACTAGAGTTTCAGCTTTAGCATCATTCCTTCCAAAGAAATCCCAGGGTTGGTCTCCTTCAGAATGGACTGGTTGGATCTCCTTGCAGTCCAAGGGACTCTCAAGAGTCTTCTCCAACACCACAGTTCAAAAGCATCAATTCTTCGGCACTCAGCTTTCTTCACAGTCCAACTCTCACATCCATACATGTCCACAGGAAAAACCATAGCCTTGACTAGGCAGACCTTAGTCGGCAAAGTAATGTCTCTGCTTTTCAATATGCTATCTAGGTTGGTCATAACTTTTCTTCCAAGGAGTAAGCATCTTTTAATTTCATGGCTGCAGTCACCATCTGCAGTGATTTTGGAGCCCCAAAAATAAAGTCTGACACTATTTCCACTGTTTCTCCATCTATTTCCCATGAAGTGATGGAACCGGATGCTGTGATCTTCAAGGCTATGTTTCTCCAAGGCGATTCTTGGAGTTGCAAAGAGTCGGACACGACTGAGTGACTGAACTGAGTCTTGTTACAGGGGGCCTCTCAGGTGGCTCAGTGGTAAAGAGTCCACGTGCCAATGCAGTATTCTTGCCTGGAGAATTCCATGGATGGAGGAGCCTGTCAAGCTACAGTCTGTGAATCAGTCACAAAGAATCAGACATGACTTAATGATGAAACAACAACAAACTTATTATGGACTTAAACTTGCCAACTTTGAGTCCATTGGAGGTAGGTGTAATACGTAAACACATACAAAGTAGAATGACGCAAAGTGAAAGCAAATAGAAATCTGAAAAAAGAAACAGAAGAACAGATGTTGGCAGGACCCTACAGTTGAAGCCTAAGTGAGCTCTGAGTTTCCTGGCAAAAAGGAAGGAAAGAGAAAAAAGCGATTTATATGGTCCTCACCTCCAGATGAAACAAAGCCCACAGATTTGTTTGCAGAAAGAGGAAGGTATCAATGTTATTTCAGCATCTACAACATGGCAAACACTCTCCATGTATTATTTCATTCACTTCTCTATCTTGGTAGAATGAATGTTAGTCTTCAAGACTTAGAGATAAAAGAACAGTCAACCTTCCCAACAACCCAGAAAGGTAAATACAGGACTCACATCACAAATAGGAAAGCCATATTGGATGCTTTTATTGGTGCTGAAGAAAACAAAGTTCTAAAAGGGAGGCTCCTGTAAGGGAAGGTTATTATGGGATTATATGAAATCTTGTATGTGAAACTTTTGAAAATTATAAAACACTAGAGAATTAAAGAAACTTTTCCTTATTTTTTTAAAAAAAAGATTTGAGAAAACATTTCTAATAAACATAAAATTATGGTTACCAAGGGTAACAAAGAGGTGAAATGAATCAGGAGATTGGGATTGACACATATATACTATTATGTATAAACCAGATAACAAATGAGAGAACCTACTGTACAGCACAGGGAACTTTACTCAGTGTTCCATGGTGACCTAAACGGGAAGGAAATCTAAAAAAGAAGGGCTGTATGTATAGCTGATTCACTTTGCTGTACAGCAGAAACTAGCCCAATATTGTAAAGCAGTTGTACTCCAATAAAAATTTTTAAAAAGCAGCTAGAATATCTTAGACAATAACATAAACATTTTAAAGATATATAAAATAAAAGGCTCCTCAAATAAAAGACATTGATGGATAATGTCTTTAACTTCAGTTTGACAAAAACGCAGAGCATTTTTCCTGATGAATGGTTCTTGCATAAAGGAAACACCATTACATTCTAGGTCTGCAATGTCATGTCTGTGGGGGAAGTAAACTGGCTCAGACCAAGTCTTTTTTTTTTTTTTAATGCCTTCCAAAACCTACCTTTAGTATTTTATTAACATATTTTTATACACAAAAGTGTAATGAGATTTTCATAAAATATTTAACCCCCCCAACCAGTCACTCTTCAAAATTTTCATAAGTCACCTTATGAGACTATAACAAAAAAGCAAATAGTAATTAGGCCTCTATTCTTTACGCTTTCCTGTTACCTTTCTTCCCTCTTTTCTTCCTTCATTTTTATTATTTTTTAAATATAAATTTATTTATTTTAATTGGAGGTTAATTGTGTTCCTGTGACCTTGTTAGATAAAAGTACAGAGCTTAGGGGATCCAGGAAAATGAGGAACTAGCAAGCTGTTCGACTGTCTCTTTCAAGTCGCCTATGTCTTGAGCAGGCCTGTGGGAAGGGTTGATTCTCTGTATATCTGTGCTGGATTCTCAAGGCTGCAACTAGAATGATCTTTATAAAATGCAAATCTGAGCATGACATTATCATGCTTAAAAACCCTTATTAAAACTACACATTGACTTTGGGATAAAGCCCAAGATTCTTAACGTGTTCCTTTATGACTAAGCCCTCACACTCTGGACTCACGTAACACCTCTCTCTTCTTCTCCAGACTCTATGCTCTCATCACACTGAGCTACTTTTAACCCCTAGTGCACCCTCCCCTCACCTCCTGGCATTTCTCTGTGCTGCTTCTTCCTTCAAGAATGTCCTCTATGACTGTTGCCCCTCTTTGCCCCTCTTTGCCTGGCTCGCATGTTATCTGTTCACATGTTAGGAGCCAGATCAGGCCTTCCCTTCACTGAGAAGTCTTCTCTGACTCCTAGTCTGGCCTGAGAAAATCACAGTACCTGGGCTCATGTCCCTACTGGCACTCCCACCCCAAAACATCCTTGCTTCTTTTTGCATTGGATTCACTTATTTCTTGGCCACATCTCAGGGGAAGTACTGCATATACGGCGCTTGTTGGAGGAACCAGCCTATGAAATAACATAATGAAGAGTCTTGAGTATAATGTGTCTAAATTGAAAGAAATTTCTGGGACTTCCCTCCTGGCCCAGTGGTTAAGAACATGCCTTCCAAAACAGGAGGTGTGAGCTCAATCACTGGTGAGTAACTTAAAATCCCACATGCCGTGCGGCATCTAAGCCGGTGTGCAACAGCTATTGTGCCTCCATGCCTCAACTAGACAGCCCACGTGCCACAGTGGAAAATCCTGCATGCTTCAGGCAAAATCCTGCCTGCCCTAAGACTTGATGCAGCCAATAATTAATTAATTAATTTTAAAAGACATATATATATATATACACACACATATATAAAAGAATGCAATTTCCCTAAGCTTCAGTTTATGGATGTACAGGTAAAAGAGATGGAAGCTCCTTGCCATGGAAGCTTGATTCTGCATTGAATTTTACCCTAGACATAAGAGTTAAGCTGTGGACAAAAATGAATAATGTACTGGAATGGGTTCAAAATGAGCTGAGGTTCAGTCATTGAAAGACAATGTCACCATGGATTAGTTGGACCAGCAATTTCTGAGCCAAAGCATCTGATGTTCCTGCTCCAAGGGCCAGGCCTGGGCTAAGTCCAAAGGTCGGGGAGGAAGCAGCCACAGCTGTGGGAATTTATGGAGCATGGGAGCCGGGGATGGAATCTGCCAATGCTCAGCTTTATTTCTGACCTAATTTGTTCCATTGTAGCCAAGAAAGTCTTCCTGGGGTTCTATTCCTGACATGGTCTCCAGAACTGAGCACAGAAAGCCTCAGGGAGCACACACATTCCCTACATTGGACAGAGTTGACCTCAAATACCTTAGTTACTCCAGCTTTTCAGTCCCTGGTCCCTCAAGTGCCAACAGGGAAATGCAGTGCAGTCTAGTGGGGAAAGCCCTGATATAGCCATCAAAGGCTCGACCCTGGTCCAGTCTCATCTAGTTTGGAAGTTATGTCACCTTGGGACAAATCTCCATCTCTCTGAGCCCTAGGTTTCTCATCTGTAAAATGGGGATAAAGATACCTGCTCTGCCTACCTCAGGGGTTGTCGTGAGGATCAAATAAGGAAATGACTGTGAAGGAGCTTTGAAAACTGTAAAGTGCCATGGAAATGCCAGAGAGTGTGATTAAGAGACAGCAGCTGCCCCCACACTTACTTCAAAGGGGAGAGACAGGGTGGAGAAGGCTGACATGCTCTGCTTTTGAAGTGCACAAGAGCAGCTCTCAGCAGAGAAAAAACAGCGTTGCTGCTTAAAAGGCAACTTTGAAAACAACCATTTTCTCTCTGAAGGGAGAATATAGTTGGGAGTACTTCAAAGGCTGGGGAAAATTTCCAGAAAAAAAAAAAAAAAGAAGAAATGACGTTCTCAATCCAACTTTTAGTCAATTCAGAGTTATTAAAAAAAAAAAAAACCTTCAGAACTCGTCACTTATTTAAAAAGAATGTTAATGCATTAAAAAATTAAAAACTGTTAACAAGAGGGGAGGACAAGGGCACTGTCTTCCCCCTTCCTGAGGATCACACTGCAGAAGGCAGAAGTAATGAGTCTGCCCATCGTTCACCGCTTCCCCTGATTAAACATTCACTCCAAGGCTATCCTCCCTGTCCTGATAAGTTCCACACCAAGAATAAGTCACCAGGAAGAGGCCCTTATCTCCCTCTATCCATCTCTGACACCTAGTTATCCAGCAGGTTGAGATTATTTATTCAGTTTTTCTTTCTCCTTCCTTTAAATATGGCAGCTTACCAAAGATCAACTTCAAGAATTCAGAGCAGAATTACAATATCCTACTTAAAGGGAAATAAGACATCTCTGCCTCCAAGCAAAAGGAGACCTTTTTTTTTTTTTTTTTAAAGCAACTAAATACAAAAATCAGAGAAGCCCCAACCTTAATTCTAGTGGGCAGTGAATAGCGATGCAGAAGGCATGCCTGGCTGTGATGCCCAGGAGGTCAGCCAATTGGAACTTGGCCAGATTTCTACAGAAATGTGACCCTGCTCTCTTCCCAGCCCTCTGTCCCTTCCTGTTCGTGTATTGTGCTGAGGAATCAGCTTGAGACTGAGGTCCCCAAGATCCTGCAGAAACAAGGTTTCCCCTCAACTGTCCTGGAGGGACTGTTCAGGTCTGTGGACATAATGAAGACATGATTGGTGGGAGGCCTGCAGATTTTCCTCATAGGCTGTACCAATGTCCGTAGATTTTGAGCCAATCATGTACCTCCTAGACACCATGAAAACTCAATCGGATGGTCACATTCCCTACTCTTACTATGCACACCCAGACCAGGGTAAGGGACGAATAGGAGAAGGTAACAAAAAGACTTCCCCCTTCCCAAAGCGGCAGCCCAGAGAGGAAGATTTTTCTGCCTCCACTCCCTACCAGATTTGGCTTCAGAGTTTATTTCTGCAAAGGGCTTTGAGAGGAGAAGTTGAAATCTCAATGGTCTAAAGGCAGAGAATGGCAGATGCCAAGGGAAGATTAGTTCGGAGGCGAGGAGAAAAAAGGACCACAAGCGGGGTGATGTCATAAGAGAGAAAGGGCTATCTGAGCCCCAGCTCTTCTGTCACACTTTTAAGCAACCTTGTTTAATTAAAGTTGTGCTTCGTGCTGGCAGGAGAGCAATGCAAGTGTCAGTGAGCTTGTCAGGAGCTCCTTTGCCTGGAGCACAGATCAGAACACCCATGGCTGAATGCCAGGCTTCATCTCCAGCACAGATGGGAAGGCCAGGGGTAATTACCCAGTCCTGGCCAGTCGCCTTCCTGGGTGAAATTATAGAAAAGTAGGAGACAGCGGCTCTGTCTGATTCTTATTCAGCATCATTTCCAGGAAAAGAATGAAGACAATCAAGCATGACGCTCTGATTTGGGCAGGAAGGCAGCCCTGAACCTCTCCATGCCATGGACCACTTTGTAGGAAAGTGAGTGCGAGATGCAGGCATGCTGTGAACTGGCCCCACAGTGGTTCACTCTGGTACCCAGCTCTACACGTGTAACCATCTCATTGATCCATTAAAAAAAAAATTTTTTTTTAATTTTATTTTTACTTTATTTTGCTTTACAATACTGTATTGGTTTTGCCATACATTGACATGAATCAGCCATGGGTGTACATGAGTTCCCAATCCTGAAAGCCCCTCCCACCTCCCACCCCATATCATCTCTCTGAACCATCCCCGTGCACCAGTCCCAAGCATCCTGTATCGAACATAAACTGGCGATTCATTTCTTACCTGATAGTATACATGTTTCAATGCCATTCTCCCAAATCATCCCACCCTCTCCCTCTCCCACAGAGTCTAAAAGTGCATTCTATACATCTGTGTCTCTTTTGCTGTCTCGCATAGAGGGTTATCATTACCATCTTTCTAAATTCCTTATATATGTGTTAGTATACTGTATTGGTGTTTTTCTTTCTGGCTTACTTCATTCTGTATAATCGGTTCCAGTTTCATCCACCTCATTAGACCTGATTCAAATGTATTCTTTTTAATGGCTGAGAAAGACTCCATTGTGTATATGTACCACAGCTTTCTTATCCATTCATCTGCTGATGGACATCTAGGTTGTTTCCATGTCCTGGCTATTATAAACAGTGCTGCGATGAACATTGGGGTACACGTGTCTCTTTCAATTCTGGTTTCCTCAGTGTGTATGCCCAGGAGTGGGATTGCTGGGTCATAAGGCAGTTCTATTTCCAGTTTTTTAAGGACTCTCCACACTGTTCTCCATAGTGGCTGTACTAGTTTGCATTCCCACCAACAGTGTAAGAGGGTTCCCTTTTCTCCACACCCTCTCCAGCATTTATTGCTTGTAGACTTGGATCGCTGCCATTCTGACTGGTGTGAAATGGTACCTCATTGTGGTTTTGATTTGCATTTCTCTGATAATGAGTGACGTTGAGCATCTTTTCATGTGTTTGTTAGCCATCCGTATGTCTTCTTTGGAGAAATGTCTATTTAGTTCTTTGGCCCATTTTTTGATTAGCATTTATTGCTTGTAGACTTGGATCGCTGCCATTCTGACTGGTGTGAAATGGTACCTCATTGTGGTTTTGATTTGCATTTCTCTGATAATGAGTGATGTTGAGCATCTTTTCATGTGTTTGTTAGCCATCCATATGTCTTCTTTGGAGAAATGTCTTAGTTCTTTGGCCCATTGTTTGATTGGATCATTTATTTTTCTGGACTTGAGCTGCAAAAGTTGCCTGTATATTTTTGAGATTAGTTGTTTGTCAGTTGCTTCATTTGCTCATTGATCCATTTGAACTCTGCAGGGCACATTCCTGAAGAGGTTTTCCTCCAATTTCTGCCTCCAGTTATATTTTATCCAATTTCCACTTCCCTTCTTTCAGGTATATCTTGGACAAGTTGGGACTTTCTGGTCATCTCCAGTCTAGACTGCAAGTTTTGACTTCCCCTTACTCACTGTAGGCCTGGAAAGACTTGGAGTAGGGAGGAAGGGGCACAGTCCATGCTCTCACTCACCCTCAGAGTTCTTCGCTGCCCGGTGGAGGATGTGCCTGCTTCTGGGGTCTGTGTCCCCAGTGCCCTTTGTTGCACATGTTCCCTTGATGTCCACCTTTGCAGCAATAGAGCTCAGGCCTCTCCCTTGCCCTCTCTATGTTCCAAAAACACTATCAGGGGCCACAGCTGTATCCTCTGCAGGCTGCTGGGAAATGAGGATCATCGCCCCATCTGCTTTTGGGACAGACCATCCCATAGTTCCTCCCTGTGGGTGCCTTGGAAAAGCCCTTTCCTTCAGCCTGGAAAAAGGCTCTGTGATGCCACTCTCCCCACACCCCAACACCCATTTTGTAGATTAGGAAACTCAGACTGAGTAAGCACATGATACCTGGGGGTCATGAAGACAGCCTACAGGAGAGGGGCTCAGGATGCTTTGCTGTGTGTGCAATTTGAACTTGGTGTTGATAGACAGTGCAGGTCACCACAAGCAGCTCTGAGGTTCTTGGGAAAACTGGTCCTGTGCCAAAATGATGACCAGGACCAGCATGTGGCTGATGAAGGGTGAATGTGACCTTGGACTTGGGACAAGAAAAAGAAAAATAACAAAGGTTTATGGAGCACTGTGTGTTGGACACTTGCTGCAACCACGTCTAAGCAAATGTAACCTGATAGCGCCTTGTTTCCAATGCCCTCTGTTCCTGTTGCTTTTGATAGATTCTTGGATTCTTCAGTGTGGCACATTTTGGGAACCTTCTGACACTTTCATAAGCGGTCAGAAAGCACAAGGAAGTCAACAACAAGAAGGCTGTTTTTGGCCAATGGGCAACAATAAATTCATCTCTCTTCCAGAAAGACAAATACCATATAATATCACTTGTATGTGAAATCTAAAATATGCCACAAATGTACCCAGGTATGAAACAGCAATAGACTCACCAGCACAGAGAAGAGTCTTGTGGTTCCCAAGGGTAAGGGGGGATGGAGGGGATGGGCTGGGAGTTTGGGGTTAGTAGAAGCAAGCTATTACCTGTAGAATGGATAAACAACAAGGTTCTACTGTATAGTATCAGAGACTATACTCAATATTCTGGGATAAATGGAAAAGAATATAAGAAAAAATGTACATATGTGTGTAAAAGAGTCACTTTTCTGTACAGCAGAAATTAACGTAACACTGTAAATCAACCATATTCAATTAAAAAATATATATGTAAATTAAAAAAATTATCTTCTCGCCTATCCCTCAGATGGAAAATCCCAAGAGACACTGCTTTGCAGAGGACCCTGGCAGGATTGAGACCCAGTTGGCAATGGTGGTGACCTACCCAAGGACATGAATTTTGGCCCTACCTCCTTCTTGCTTCTTTCTGCCCAGGGCTGTATGTGAACCTTCCAGTCACCCAGTCCTACTCCCTGCCATTTCTTTCCAAAATAAATTCTCTGTCTGCAAAACTTTGTCTCAGGTTCCAGAAGTGATCCAAACTAAGTTAATCATGTTTAGTCAGTGCATTCAATGTTTGATATGGACTGCCTGTTTTAATCCTAAAGTGACCTTATGAGGTTAGTGCCCTTTACCTCCGGGGAAGGCAATGGTACCCCACCCCAGTACTCTTGCCTGGAAAATCCAACGGATGGAGTAGCCTGGTGGGCTGCAGTCCATGGGGTCGCTAACAGTCGGACAGACTGAGAGACTTCACTTTCACTTTTCTCTTTGATGCATTGGAGAAGGAAATGGCAACCCACTCCAGTGTTCTTGCCTGGAGAATCCCAGGGATGGGGTAGCCTGGTGGGCTGCCGTCTATGGGGTCACACAGAGTCGGACACGACTGAAGTGACTCAGCAGCAGCAGCAGCAGCAGCCCTTTACCTCTCCCTTGGTGGGTCAGGAAAGTGAGATACAGAGCTGAAAATATAGGCGGTAGAGTCATTTGCCTTAGGTGGCAAGGTAGAGGTTGATGATCCCAGTGAACTCAGTTGAGAGCTTTTCCCCAGCCTTGGGTGCTGGGGCTGCTTCTGGGCTCTGACTCCATCATAGGGAGCATGGCCACTGGAAGCCCTGGAATGCTGAGGGAAAGCAAAGCCAAACCCTAGGATGGAGAATTGGAAGAAATGGGTACCGAAGCCCAGGAAGCATCCAGAAGACACCTGAGAGCGGTCTTTTCTTCTAGACTACCTGCAGAAGATAAAATGGAAAGACAGAACTATCACCATGCAAGGAGGCAAGTCTGCACTCCATGTAAGGGAGGACTGTCCAAGCATGGAAGGAGCACCTCTGGCAGACAGCAAAGCTGATGTTGCAGTGGGGAGATGTGAGGAGTCTCCTATGGGGAGATTCTATCCGTTTAGGATAGAAGCCTAATTTTTGACTAAGATTTGCCTCTTCACTCACCCTTCAAAGACAGCCTTGGCCATCCCCTGGGGTTCCTCAGAGTCCTTCCTGCTGAGAGAGCCACCAGGAGGTAAGATTTCACTGGGGCATAAAGGGTACGAGATATCTTTCTTTCTTTCTTTTTTTTTTTTTATGAGATACCTTTCTAATCAGGAAAGACCCTGCTATTTGCCCTTGGATAGGGTCCTTAATTTGCTCAGATAAGTGTAAAAGTGAGATTGAGTTCTAGTCTCTGTAGTACTTGGAGCAGAGATGGGTACAAAGAAGCCCAGTAAATGCTTGGTATGCAAACAGATTATGAGAATGAGTTGAAATTTTATTGGCCTTAAGCCCTCTGTAAGCTCTAGACTGGTTTGATTCCTCAGCTATAATAGCCCAGCTCTGTCCCAAGCCCTCTGTGATGCGTTTGGAGCATCCTCTTGACTTAGGAAGTCACTTCTCTTAAAACCTAGTGAAAGCCTGGAGCTGGAAACAGAGCAGATGTAGGACTGGGCTCAAGATATGGGTCCTTGGGCCTGATGAATGGATTGTCTGTGGCCTCTTGGGAGTTCTGAGGGCTGAGTGGATGACGAGCTTCCTGGACAGAGTTAGGTGATCATGATTGCTCCACTCGCAGACAGGTCAGGCAGAAGGGACATCAAGGGCAGACAAGGCTTTGCCCTTGGTGTGTGAGTTCACACACACGAAAGAGGGCTGGAAGGGGCCGTGACCTCCACCAGTTCCTCAGAGAGAAGATGAAATGGGCTGGGAAACAGGCAGTTTAGGGAGGAATTTAAGGAAAGGCATGAATCAAAATCCAGTCTTCCCATTCTTTCAAAAGTCATTGAAATTACTGGAGACACAGCTCTCTCTCTGCTTCCCTCCCCCAACCTTACTGACTGTGTACAATCTGTGAGTGGCCTCTGACTCTAGGTGAATTTATCCCAGTTTCTCAAAGAAGAGGCTGTCTGGAAGCTCCAAAGAAGGAGGAGTGAATCGTAATGGCTTTAGGGCCACGAGCTACCCCAACTCCAGCCTAAGAGCTCTCAGGAAGAGGAGGAAAGAGCCTCAGTAATCAAGGAGCATGGACTGCAGAGAAGCTGTCTTAGACTAAGAAGATGCCCAGGAGTGTCAGGCCCTTCTCATTCTCACTAGGACAAAGGGAAAGGAAATGTACTTGAACTTTGCACAGTCCCTCCTTCCCCATGGCCACCTTCTGGGATGGATGTGACAACTTCCCCTGGTTCTCCTACTTCCTTAGTGACCCAATCCAATTCGCTTCCATACAGCAGCCAGAAAGAAACTTTTTATGCTCTGATGGTGTTCATCTGAGTGTGCACCCCAAAGTCAAGTGCAGACGCTAGATCACAGTCTGTGAGGCCCTACCTCATGGGTCCCACACCTCTCTCTCTAGCCTCATTCAAGTTTTCTACCTCTCATTCACTGCATCCCACACACGCTGCCTTTATTTCAGTTTTCCAAACAGCACAGTTCCTTTTTTCCTGACTCTTGAGTATTTGCCCCTGCCATTCTCACTTCCCTGAGCCTGTGCCCCCCCCACCATTCTTCACATAGCTGCTCTTTCTCATCCTTCAGGGCTCAGTGTGAAGTCCCCTCCTGGGAGAACTCCCCTGACCTCTCTAACTGAAGTCAATCTTGGGTCTGGGTACCTGCAGATTCATTCTGATACTTTGCGTCATGGACGTGGGGACAGGGAGGCTGACACCTGCAAGAGGTGTTTTCCATCTTGAATGTTTGCCGGCCTCTGGCAGCCAATGGGAGGCACTGACAGAATGTTGGAGCAGGAGGATGCCTTTCTCTGTGCCTCAGGTTATATCCTTGGTAGTTTGGATGTCTTTGGAGCCAAGACTTTGAAGTGTGTTAAGTAGAGTGAGGGGCACCATCAGTTTACTTTTTAAAAAGATCACTATGATTGCCCTTTGGAAAATGTGTTGAATTTGGGGAAACGATTTAGGAGGCAGTTCCAGTGAGAAATGATGATGGCTTGACTGTGGTGATTGTAACTCAGACAGAGAAAAGTGGACAGATTAAATTTGTCTTTGAAGGAAGAATTTCCAGAGCTTAGTGACTGTTTGGATATGGTACTTGAGAGACAGCTATGATCAGGAATGACTTCTAGGTATCTGACTTGAGCAACTGTCTGGATAGAGAAGCTATCTATTATGATGACAAAACCCAAGATGGAACAGATATGGTTCTGTTCACAGGGAAAAGATATTTATTCCTCTGATCTGTTTTCCCCTATCCTGTAATACCTTTTATCTATGTAAGCAACCGACTATTACCTACATATTTATTTATTATTTATCTGGTGTTTATCTATCAATCTTATCTTAAAGTTTGCATTATAGCATATATACTATGCTGTGATTTCACTTTCCTATTGTTCATTGCTATTATATAGATATTCACTTGCATTCTGTATCGACTTTATATTTTGCCCCTTTGCCAATTTCATAAACTAGAGTCTATAAGTTTTCCTGGTGTGTGAATTCCTTAAGGTTTTCTATGGGAATTATAACATTGTCTGTGGAAAAGACAGATTTACTTCTTTGTTCACATCTTTGTTACTTTATGTCTATATCTTGCCTTGTTACAATAGCTAGAACCTCCAATACAATGTTGAATAGAAGTGATGAGAGACTGTCTTTACCTTGATACCAATGCTGGAAAATATTGACTATTTTATCATCAAGTACAATGTTTAGCTCTAGGATATTTTCGGTAGATGCTCTTCATCACAATGGGGCAATTTTCTTCTTTACCTAGTTTCTGAGAATTTTCGTCATGAATAGTTGCTGAATTTTGTCAAATATTTCTTTTTATATCTATTGAAATAATCACATTTTCCTTTTATTTTGTTAACATGACAAATTATTTTTGAAATACTAAGCCAATTTACATTCTTGAGATAAACATCACTTGGCTAAAGTGTATGACTGTTTTTATACAGTGCTGGATCTAATTTGTTAATATTTTCTTGAGGATTTTTTTGTTTTTATTAATGTCTATTTTTTTTTCTTTTTAAATGTTTGTGATAGTAATAGCTAATTTGTGGGGTTTTTTTTTGGGGGGGGGTCTCTGGAATGTTTCAGTAGCATGATAAAGGCTCTTCATTGTAACTAGTTCCTAATTTGAATGTCTCCCAACATTGTGGGGCTTCGGGTACCTCTGTACAGCTTGTGTCTTGAACAATCCGTTCCCAGCTGGGCATTTCAAGTCCTTACTCTGTGTGTTGATAGCCATCCCTCCAAGACTTGTCAGCAGTTTCAAACTTCCATATCTGCCTCAGTTCAATGGTAGATAAAGGTCTTTCCACCTCTCTGCATTATCGTAGGGGAACTGTCCCCAGACAGAAAGCTGGTGAACTTGAGCTCAGCTCTTGCTGAGTTTCCCCTTCTGTTAGGGACCATGTTTCCACTCTGTTGTCCAGTGGTGTAAATAATTATGTGTATTTGTTCATTTTTATAGATGACCATGGTGATGATGATGTTGGTCTAGTTTTTGTAGATCACTCAGTTGTTCTTTTTAATCTAGAAACACAGGCCCTTCTATTCAAGGAAGTTTCCTTAATTTCTTCATTGATGAATACCTCCCTTTCATTTTCTCTGTTCTCTCTTTTGGGACTTTCTATTCCTAGATTCTGGATGTCTAACATTCCTAAAATGTTCCATTATTTCTCCTTGACTACATCATTTTTGTTTCTGTTTTCATCTACTTTCTGGGAGATATATTTAAGTTCATCTTCTGATCTTCCTTTTGGGCTTTTTATATTTTGTCACCATATTTTAAATTTTCAAGATTAGATTTTTTTTCCTTCCTGAATATGAATGTTTACAGCTTCTTCTTTGTTTCATGAGGATAATCTTTACCACTTGTCAGATGGTATTAATGATATATTTTAAAAACATTTTTGATTCTTGCATTTCATCCAAGTTGCTTTTTCTTCTACTTGTTTTGAGCTTGTGTTTCAAATTAGAGGACCTCTTCAGTTTTCTGGTGATCCTTAATTATCCAACTATGTTTACAATTAGGAAACTGAAAGTCTGATTGGGAACTCTGTGTAAATGACTGGGTCTTTTCTATTATGGATGCCACATGTGGGCATGTGTACTGGTTGAACTTTTCTTTGGGAAACTTCAGTTCCACTAGGTTTAGGTATGTCCTCCTAGGCTGGTCAGAGTCCTCAGAGAAGATTCTTCTGATGTCCTTGGAAGGTCAAGCTGTGCTGCAAGAGTCTTGGGAGAGGGTGAAAGGGGGCTGACAGTCTCAACATTCAGTACACAAGCTTACATGTAAGCCCTCTCATCTCTTTCTCTTATGACAACTTTGCCCTCACTCAGGCCTAATGCCCTGAAGGCAGAAACCTTCTCTTTTCCTCTCTTTGCAAAATAAGCTTCCAGTATTCTGGAATGGTGGAGAAGGGGCAGTTTCCCACCTTCCTGGAGTCAGAAAGATCTAGAACAACTTTTACCCTGTGTCATTTTCATTCCCACTCCCAGGTGTACCAGGACAAGCGAGTCCTGAGCCTTTTGAGAACTTGGGGTTGAAAACTAGCGTGCTTTACAGCTCTGCTTATTGTGGCCTTTAAATTCCACTTTCTTTATGCTATGTCAAATGTGAATTGTACACCTGCAATCCAGCTTCCAAAAATGTTGTTGGTATTACTCTTTTTACAAACTCTTTGTCCTTGAACGTGTATGCCTTTAATTTTTTAAATGTCATTTTAGTAGAGATTTGGAGAAGTTTGTATTTTTTCAACTGACACATAAAATGAATTCTTGATACCTAAGACTAGAACTGGTAGCCCACAGTTACCAATGAGAAGCAAGCATGCAGGCTTGCCAGGTTTTCCAAATAAACATTTTCCCCAAGCTCCACAGCAGTAGAATAGGAAGCCTTAAATTTGAAAGTTTTTTTTTTTTTTTTTTTTTTAAGGGCAATGTTTACCCACTATAGATAGAAAGTATAAGAAACTCATTGTTACATGAAATGGTACAGGCTGTTGATTTACAGCCAGTTGTTTTCTCAAATGCTGAAAAAACCTTGGGGAGCAGAGACATAGCAGGTCCCCTAAGGGAGCAAGCATTTGGGGCTTATCTGGTAGCCCATCTAGCTATAGGTAAGCCTTTGTCTCCTGTGTTCACCCACATTCTGAGCTTAATACCTCCCAAATCCTTCTCTGGATCTTGGTTGCAGCTAATTCAACTCAGACCCGGCCGGAAGTTGTTTTTTCGTCATTGCAGCTGGTTGATGGAAGAAGCGCTCCAGTGTCTAGGTTAACTTATTCAGGGCTTTGTGGCTGACTATGTTCTCAGCTACAGCCATCAATCAGCCTCTATTCATTTGGGTAAATACAGTAGCCATCAGCTGTTTCCAGAAACCTTGAGAAGACAGTATTTCTCTAAGACCTCAAACACTCTTTCCATGATCTTCAACCCTTAGAAGATGGGAAAGGGCCTTAGATGGGAAATGGACCATCATATCAAGGTGTCCAAGTCTCCCCCTGGTGCTGGACCTCAGACTATAACTTACCTCATTGTCCCAGGGGCTTCCTGCACCCAGCCTCCCTAGCACCATTCTCTCCAGGACACAAGCCTGACATACACACCCCATCTGCCTCCAGCCTCAGAAATCCAGGGACATGGACAGGTTATCTCAGTCCTGCCCTTCCCTTAGGTTTACCCTTAGGGAACATCAGCAAATATAGTAAGGGCTGGACAAGGACATTATCAGGTAACATTTTTTTCTGTTGGTTGAGATTTCAATTTGACTCTGTCTTCAGCTCTGTGTTATGATGCAGCAATGTCATGATCACTTCACAGCCACGAAAGGAATTATTTTCCCTGGCATCTTTCATTTCTGATCCCCTCATCTTCATGTGTCTGCCTGCTGACAAACAAGAGCTGTCAGAGCCACCTGTCACTGCAGGGGGAAAAATACCTTTTTGACAACTGCATCTTCCTCCAGAAGATACTCTTTGTACCCAATATCTGCTTTCCAAACTGTGTTTGTGACACTTACTTCTGTTATTTCAAATGGACTCATGAAATACTCCAAAAAGGAATCTCAAACTCAATTAATTTAATTTCATTTTTGTGCTGAAAGTGCAACATGGCATATTTAGGAGGAAGTGTGTGCAACATGAAGTTAAGCAATAGGAGGGCCTTGTTATAAAGAAAGAGCCTCCCACATTAAATGCAAACTCAGGAACCTCCAAGGACCTAGGCAGGGAAGGGCACCAAGAGGTGGCACACTGCATCTGGAGTAGGGGTGAGTAAGGAATGCATACCTGTGTGCTCAGTCACTAAGTCGTGTCTGATTCTTTGCAACCTTAGGGGCTGTATCCTGCCAGGCTCCTCTGTCCATGGGATTCTCCAGGCAAGAAAACAGGAGTGGGTCGCCACTTCCTTCTCCAAAGGATCTTCCCGACTCTGGGATCAAACCTGTGTCTTCTTCATTGGCAGGTGGATCCTTTATCACTGAGCCACCTGGGAGGAACCTGAGTGGGAAATACTTGCTTCTGACTCTGATGTTAGCTCAGAATTAGTTCTCTCTATGCTGGTAGAGAGATGTGTCTAGTTGGAAAGAAAGAAAGAAAGTGAAAGTGGCTCAGTCATGTCTGACTCTTTGCAACCCCATGGACTATTCAGTCCAGGGAATTCTCCAGGCCAGAATACTGGAGTGGGTAGCCTTTCCCTTTTCCAGGGGATCTTCCCAGCACAGGGGTAGAACCTAGGTCTCCCACACTGCAGGCAGATTCTTTACCAGCTGAGCCACAAGGGAAGCCCAGGTGGAAAGAAATTCTCCTTTTTATTTCCCTTTAAATGACACCACCCAATGGTAATAACACGCTGCCCTTCTCCCTGCCATTCTTATCTTCCCTGTGGACAACAAGCCAAAGCCACGTCTGTCCCCAGGAGCGCTCTACGGGATAACAAATTCTAACCTCGCATGCTCAGTCCCCTGATGCCTGAGTTGAGTTGCTTTTGTTCCTTTGTTGGCTTTTGTTTTAATAAAGACCAACAGAAAATAAGAGGAATTCTTTACAGAGGAAACATTCAGTGGGGAATTTCTTGTTCTCTGAGTTCAATAGCAACATTTTGGCTTTAGATTTGGGGTCGTGGGCAATGCATATGCATTGTCCCCACCACCTGCAGGATTCCATAGAGCAGTCAAAGACTTCTGGCAAAACAAAAAAAAGTATGAATCTGCCACAGCCTTGAATATGTGGAAGAGTGTCATCAGTGTAACAGAAATGATAAAAAAAATTTATGGACAATAAGCTAGAGATGTGGCTGGATTGTTGCAACTCAAGACCATGAGGGAGAAAACTCTAGCAGCAGTAAGTATAGTACTTTCCAGGGGAGCCCCACAGGGTCTCCCAGCTTGAGTTTAGCTGTGGAGTGATAATCAGAATCATTCATTGGAGGACTATCTATAGCAGCAATTTCTAAATTGTTTTGAGTCACCTACTCTACACTTTGAGGAGCTGTCCTACGTTGAAGGTCAGAAACGGTGGCAGTAAGGAGATACCCCCCGTCCAAGTTGGGTGGTGACCCGGAGGAGCCACCCTGAGCCCGAGGCCAGGGGCGGTAGCTGGGAGAAGCCACCCATGCCTGAGGCCACGGCCGGCGGCCGGGAGGAGCAACCCGAGGAACAGGGGCTGCGCAGGCTCAGGAGGGCCTAGAGGAGCTGTCCCACATTGAAGGTCAGGAACTGCGGCGGTAAGGAGATACCCCTCGTCCAAGGTAAGGAGCAGCGGCTGTGCTATGGAGCACCCGTGAAGAGACAACCCACGCCCAAGGTAAGGGAAACCCAAGTAAGATGGTAGGTGTTGCAAGAGGGCATCAGAGGGCAGACACACTGAAACCATACTCGCAGAAAACTAGTCAATCTAATCACACTAGGACCAGAGCCTTGTCTAACTCAATGAAACCAAGACACGCCTACAGGGCAACCCAAGACAGGCGGGTCATGGTGGAGAGGGCTGACAGAACGTGGTCCACTGGAAAAGGGAATGGCAAGCCACTTCAGTATTCTTGCCTTGAGAACCCCATGAACAGTATGAAAAGGCAAAATGATAGGATATCAAAAGAGAATCTCCCCAGGTCATTAGGTGCCCAATATGCTACTGGAGATCAGTGGAGAAATAACTCCAGAAAGAATGAAGGGATGGAGCCAAAGCAAAAGCAATACCCAGTTGTGCACGTGACTGGTGATAGAAGCAAGATCCGATGCTGTAAAGAACAATATTGCATAGGAACCTGGAATGTCAGGTCCATGAATCAAGGCAAATTGGAAGTGGTCAAACAACAGATGGCAAGGGTGAACGTATCGCTACACCCACAGAGAGCTGCAGAGGCCCTTCAGGGAGAGCGCCCCTCCTCACGCTGCTCTTAGAGCACGAGCCTGGACCTCCAAGGCAGCCGAGAAGACCAGCTGCCTGACACACATGCCCGGCAATAGTTTTTCCTGCAACAGCAGAGGAGAAGGAAGCTCAGGAGAGAAATGGCGCTCACCTCGTAGCTGACTGAGAACCGGGCTGGACTCTCTTAAGTCCTTGAGTAAATGGCATTTCCTTTGCTTTACTCCCCCTTGCTTGCCTGCTTGGGCTGCAGTATAGAACTGAAGACATGACGTTTGTTGCAGATTTTCGAACGCTTTTGGCGTTACCAGTGTGCGTGCTAAGTTGCCTCCGTTTGTTCAACTCTTTGCAGCCCCATGGGTCCTCTGTCCATGGGATTCTCCAGGCAAGAACACTGGAGTGGGCTGCCATTCCCTTCTCCTGGAAAATGAAAGTGAAAGTTACTCAGCAGTGTCCAAATCTTTTCGAGCATGCACTACACAGTCCATGGAATTCTCCAGGCCAGAGTGGTTATCCTTTCCCTTCTCCAGGGGATCTTCCCATCCCGGGAATGGAACCTAGGTCTCCCACAATGCAGATGGATTCTTTACCAGCTGAGCCACAGGGGAATCCCAACGATATTGGAGTGGGTAGTCTTTCCCTTCTCCAGCGGATCTTCCCCACCCAGGAATCGAACTGCATTGCAGGTCGATTCTTTACCAGCCGAGCCATCAGGGAAGCCTTCCCTTCCCCCGGGGATCTTCCCACCTCGCGGATGGAATGTGTGTCTCCTAGGCTCCTGCATTGCAGGTGGATTCTTTACCAGCTGATCCACTATAGAAGCCCTAGCATGCCGATAACCACACTCATTCCCAAAAGCCAATTACCTTTTTCTTTATACCTTTCTTTGGAAAAGAGCTTTTATCAGACTGACAAAATGCATGGAAGCCCCAGCCAAGGTAATATATCATATTAATGTAAAATTTGCATTGCTAAAATATCGCTAATTTTCTTTGAATACAAACCAAAAGCACGACAACATTGAAATGTATAGTTTGTTTAAATTCTCATGCTATGTTAACAAATAAAGATGAATACGAAAGATGGATGACTATGAAAGAAACAAACCAAAACAAAGCCAGAAATAAACACAAAGTAACCGTGCCGAATTCAGGGGACGGGCAGCTCACTGGAGATAAAACTGCGATGCTCTAATTTCATTATATCTTCGGCCACATTATCAAGATCTTGCAAGACGCAGGCATGAACCCACGCCCCCTGCAGTGGCATCAAGGCGTCCTAACCACTGGACTGACAAGGGATTCCCGAAACTGTCGCGCTTTTAGCAAACGGAAAGGAAAGCACGGTCTCAACCCCAGGACGATCAGCACACCCTTCAGCAAACCTAAGAGAGAGCGAGAGCACCCCAAGGGCCAGCATCGATGAGGGGGCATTGGCGCCTGCACGGGAGCGTGCCCTGCAGCACACGGGCGGCAGCGGGAAAGCTGGTCACTGCGCGTGATTCTGCACGAAGTGGCCGCAGTCACTTTGGATGTTGGCAGGAGGTTTGGGCTCCTGTGGTGAAATCCCGGCCCTGTCTATTCTGCGTAAATTTATAGATTACATAACCTGGTGGAGGTTGGCCTGCGTGTCTCTCCAAGTCTTCTGATGGGTTTAAGAAGAGACTAGGTGCTGCAGTCTCTCTGCCCCATGGTGCGGAGTTCTTCTACGCAAATGCAGCGTAAGTGCATGGAGCACTCCAGTGCCCCCTCATTCCAGCTTCAGCCTGCTCTCCTGTGAACACTGGAGCTAACCCCCAGAGGGAGGAGATTAGGCCTCGTGGACAGCCCCTTCCCACCCTATCTGCAAAAAGCTCAGGTTGGGGTGGGGGAGCCCGCAGGCGGCTCTAGGTGTCTGCCACTAGCCCCCGGCACACGGTGCTGCCTGGGGGGTTGGGGCTGTTTGCCCACCTCCCACCCACAGGGAGCCTGCCAATAATCTGCCCGTTGAGCACTGGATTTCTGTTTTTGAGCCCATCTCAAGACAAATCAGCTGGGAAGTGCGACAAACCACCTGTTCCCTTAGCTGGATGTGGGGGTCGAGGGTACAGATCGGGGTGGAAGCCAGCAGTCGCAGTCAGGAAACGCAGAGAGCTCATGTGTGCTGGGCATCTTCATGCTGGCAGCTCAGCTGGTGAAGAGTCTGCCTGCAAAGCGGGAGGCCTGGGTTCCATCCCTGGCTTGGGAAGATGCCCTGGAGAAGGGAAAGGCTACACACTCCAGCATTCTGGCCTGGAGAATCCCATGCACTGTGTAGTCCATGGGGTCGCAAAGAGCTGGACGCCACCGAGACACTTTCACTTTCACACGTGCACCCTCACCCCCAGTGGAGCGTACGCCCTGTGCAACCGGGCCACGTTTCCCCTTAGTCACAGCGGCATCCATAGGGGCGGGCCCAGCAGCTATGACTCTGAAGGTGTTTTTGTCGTCTCCTGAGGCTGCCCTAATGAAGTAGCGTGACAGAGCAGAGCAAAGAACAGGAATTTACTTCCGCACCGTTCTGGAGGTCAGCAAGCCGTGGTCAGGGTGCCCATGAGCCTGCGTGGGTTGCCTTTCCTTCTCCTGTGTGTCATGAGACACGGAGGCCTGGAAAATGACCTTGTGACCACGGCCTAGAGGAGCGAGTGACAGGATGGGATGGCTGGGTGGAATCACTGGCTCAACAGACATGAGTGAGCAAACTCCGGGGGGCAGAGAAGGACAGGGCAGCCCAGTGTGCTGCGGCTCACGGGGTCACAAGGAGTTGGACATGGCTTAGCAACTGAACAACGGCAAGTAACCGTGACCGAGAGGCACGGTTGGGCCTCCCTGGTGGCTCAGGCAGTAAAGAGTCCACCTGCGATGCGGGGGACCCGGGTTCCAGCCCTGGGTCAGGAAGATCCCCTGGAGCAGGGCACAGCAACCCACTCCAGTATTCCTTCCTGGAGAATCCCCATGGACAGAGGAGCCCGGTGGGTTACAGTCCACGGGGTCGCAAAGAGTCAGATACCACTGGGCGACCAGGCACGCGGCACAAGCCAAGGCTGGTTTGACCTTTGAAAGCTGATTACTGCAGTGCATCACCTTAGTGGAATAAGTCTTTAAGATATATGTAATCAGTAGATACAGAAAAGCAATTTCAAAGAAAATGCAGCTCCCCTCCATGTTTGAAAACTCTGGGCAACCTAGAAAAAGAGGGAAACTCCTAACTTAAGGACGCATCCAGAACTTACAGTAGCGTCTTGCTTAGGGAGGAAAGGCTGACCTTTCTAACTAGGGTCATGGCAAAACCAGGATGCCTCCGTCACCCTTCTGCTGCATAATCCCAGAGGCGCTGGCTGGCGCAAGAAAGGCAACGACCGAGACAAACAAGCTGGAAAGGTTGAAATAAAACTTTATTCACAAAAGACATAATTGCTTATGCAGGAAACTTTCAAAATTCACAGAAACCACTATAACAAATCACCGAAGTAAACAAGATCAAAAAACATGTGGTCAGTATGCAAAAATCACTCCTATTTGTAAATAAGCACCGTCAAAATATGTCACAGAAAGGCATCCCCAATGGCTTAAATAAGTAAATAAAATGCTTAATAATAACTTCAGTAACTCTTGTCCAAAATGTCTACACTACAATATGAAAGATTCCTGAGGAAAACTTTTTGGACCCAGTGGGAGAAGGCAAGGGTAGGGTGATTTGAGAGAACAGCATTGAAACATGTGCATTACCGCATGTGAAACAGATGAGCAGCGCAAGTTCCATGAAGGAAGCAGGCACCCAGAGCCTGTGCTCTGGGACAGCGCAGAGGGGGCGCTCAGGAAGGGGCGCGCGTGCATGCCTATGGCCAAAGCATGTTGATGCGTGGCAAAACCGTCACAGTACGGTCATTACTCTCCCGTTAAAATACATTCATGTTGCAAAAACCTAAATAAAAGGAAGGGTATACTATCTTTATGGATTGAACAAGTCAGTATTTTTTAAAAGACCAGTTTCCCACAAATTGATCTATATTATCAATTAAGTTCCAATCAAATTGTAGAATTTGTAGAAATTGAATTGTAGACATTGAAGGACTAATCCAAAATTTACATAAAAATACAAAGGACTTCGAATTCCCAAAGCAATTTTATGAAAGAAAAATAAAGTTAAAAGACATGCTACATAATTTAAGATTTTCTGTAAAGAGATAAAAAACAAAACAATACGGTATTGAGCTAAGGACAGACAGATCTGAAAGGGACATTGTTAAGAAGCCAGAAATACACCCACACTCAAATGGGCAATTGTTTGTTTTTTTTCTGCAAAAGTGCCAAGATAATTCACTGGATAAAATATGGTCTCCAATAGCTGGCATGAAATAACTGCATACT
>SJYX01018286.1:44352-57607 GCA_006410675.1 Oreotragus oreotragus | reverse complement strand
GGACGTGAGTTTGAGTGAACTCCAGGAGTTGTTGATGGACAGGGAGGCCTGGTGTGCTGCGATTCATGGGGTCGCAAAGAGTCAGACACGACTGAGCGACTGAACTGAACTGAAGCATTTATGTATGTTCACAGTAAATCAAATAAACGACTGGTGAAAGAATGAAGAGCTTCAATATATGAAGAAAGATATAAAGAAACATGAATTAAAATGCCTGCTTGTCTCAAATATAATTTATTATCTATAATAATTCAGAACATAGATGTATAATATATATTTTTCTCAGACTAATGTAAAAATATATGAAAGTCAGAGATTTCAAAAGATAACGTAAAAACATATTTTCTCATTTCATTATAGTATTCACTCAATTCGTCATATTAGTGTATAATTTTTTTAAATTGAAGTCTAGTTGGTTTACAATGTGTTGATTTCAGGTGTAAAGTACGGTGACTCAGTTGTATGTATATATATGTACGTGTGTGTGTGTATGTGTGTGTGTGCATGCACTAAGTCACTTCAGTCGTGTCCAGTTCTTTGCAAACGCTGCCTGCAGCCTACCGGGCTCCTCTGTCCGTGGGAGTCTCCAGGCAAGAACACTGGAGTGGGTGCCGCACCCTCCTCCAGGGGTCTTCCCGATCCTGGGATCGAACCCACATCTCTATGTGTCCTGCATTGATAGGCAGGTTCTTTACCACTAACGCCACCTGGGAGGAAGCGCACATACACTTTCTCAGACTCTTTCCCATGATAGGTTATTCTAAGATACTGAGTATGGTTCCCTGTGCCAAGGCAATGGCACCCCCCCCCCCAGTAATCTTCCTGGAAAATCCCATGGACAGAGGAGCCTGGTGGGCTGCAGTCCATGGGGTCTCGAAGAGTCGGACACGACTGAGCAACTTCACTTTCACTTTTCACTTTCATTCATTTGAGAAGGAAATGGCAACCCACTCCAGTGTTCTTGCCTGGAGAATCCCAGGGACGGGGGAGCCGGGTGGGCTGCAGTCTCTGGGGTCACACAGAGTTGGACACGACTGAAGCGACTTAGCAGCAGCAGCAGCACCAGCATCTATTATGTATATATATTAGATTTGTTGATCCTAAACTTCCAATTTATCCCTCCCAAGCTCTGTATATAAGTTCTTAAAAATCATCAAATACTTATAAAATCAGAGATGCAGAAGGCAGTGTTCCTGGCTTTGCTCCTGCAGAGAGGCTGCCTCTTACCGCCCCCTCGTCACATGTCCTGCGTGCCTGTGCTCAGAGCGGGCACCACACTCTGAGCCCCACGCCTTCTGCAGCTCGCATGCCCGAAAGGTCTCTGAAGACACAGACAATCAAGGTGTTGCCTCTCATCCCCCTAAGGATCCCGCCTGTTCCTTTTTGTAAACACGCCCCCCTCTCTCGTACCCCCCTGACTCCCCCACCTTGTCCCTGACAGCCATCAACCCATTCTCCTTTTCTAAACTTTTGTCATTTCGGAATGTCCTCTTGGCAGAATCACACAGTAAAGAAGCTTTGGCATCGGCTTTTGTCCTCTAGCCCAGTTCTCTGGAGATTTCATGCGAGCTGTTTGGACCAATAACTCGCTTCTACGGTTGCGCGTTAGTTGGTTCCACCCACTGGAGGACATCTGGGCTGACTCCAGTTTCTGTCTGTTACAAATAAAGGTGCTGTGAACATCCGTGTACAGGGTTTGTGTGAACACTAGTTTCTGTTTCTCTGGGAACAATGCCCAGGAATGCAATCACCAGCCTGCATGGTAGTTTCAAGTCCAGTCTTCTTTTTTTTTTTCCTTTTAATTGATTTATTTTAATTGGAGGATAATTACTTTACGGCATCGTGATGGTCTTTGCGTCATCAGTCATCGTGAATCAGTCACAGGCATACATTTGTCCTGTGCCCCCGTCCCACCTCCCTCCCTCTCCACCCCTCCCCGCCCTTCCAGGGTGGGGTGTCCATGGGATTGGGCCCCTGTGTCATGCATCAAACTCGCACTGTTTATCAGAAACTGCCCAGCTAGTTCCCACAGTGGGTTTACCACGTTACATCCCCACCAGCAATGCATGAATACCTTCTTTGCATTCTCACCTTTGATGTTACTGCTACTTTAGTTTCTTATTTTAGCCAACCTGATAGGTGCAGATACTTCACAGTGCTTTTAATCTGCATCTCGTTGATGGTTGATGATGATGAACACCTTTCACGAGAATACTTGCCGTTTGTATATCCTCTCTGGTGAAATCTCTCTTGACCAAATTCTAATTGGATACTTTTGTATTGTTTTGTTTTAATATCCGGCTTTGAGTGTTCTTTATACATTCTAGTAATAGTCCTTTGTTGGACACATAATTTGAAGATATTTTCTGTCAGTCTGCATTCTTTTCATTCTTTCAGAGAATAAAATTTTAAGTCATGGATTCTGCTTTTGGTGTCTAGTCTACAAATTCTTTCCCTTGTCATAGATTTTGAGATTTTTATCCTCTGTTTTTCTAAAAGTTTCGTAATTTGACACGTAAGTCTGTGATCCATGTCTAGTTAATTTCTGCATAAGGTACGGGAGTTGGGTTGGAGTTTGTGCATGTTTCTATGCACATACTTGCTCGCCTGCTCAGTTGTGTCTGAATCTTTGTGGCCTCACGGACTGTAGCCAATCAGGCTCCTCTGTCCCTGGGATTTCCCAGGCGAGAATACTGGAGTGGATCACCGTCTCCTACTCCAGGGGATCTTCCTGACCCAGGGATCATCTCTTGCATCTCCTTCATTGACAGGTGGGTTCTTTACCACTGAGATACCTGGGAAGTCCCACACACTTGCTTAGGGACGTTCATTTGGTCCAGTACCATCTGTTGAAAAGACTGACTTTCCTCCATTGAATTGCTTTGCATCCTGTCAAAATAAGTCAGGAATATGTCTACATGCTTGTTTCTGGGATTTTCTCTTTTGTTCCAATGATGCAATGTCTTGGAATTGGGTAGACTTATTCGTCCCACTTTATTCTTCTTTGTCAGAATTATTTTAGCCATCCTATGATTCCTGCCACTAAAAATAAATTTCAGAAGAAACTTGTCTGTTTCTGAAAAACCCTTGCTAGGATCTAATTAGCTTTAAATGGTCGGTCCCACTCTGAATTTTTCACTAACAGTATCGTCAGTCTGGTTTGCTTCTGTTCACTTTCCTTTTTCACGAATGTCTGTGTGCTGGGAATGGCACACATCATGCAGGATCCAAAAAAAACAAAAAACAAAAAAAAAANAACAGTATCGTCAGTCTGGTTTGCTTCTGTTCACTTTCCTTTTTCACGAATGTCTGTGTGCTGGGAATGGCACACATCATGCAGGATCCAAAAAAAACAAAAAACAAAAAAAAAACGAATGCACACTCGCTCGCTCTTCTCAAGGAATGCAAGGTTTGGGGCCGATTGCTAACTCAGGAATTTATTCTAAAAATGAAATGCTATTTTCAGTGTGCATACCTATTGGGGCTTAAAATTGAAGGTGCCAATGCACCATGCTTCATACTGGAGAACCAGGGCTCCCGAGGTGTGATCAGGTTTGCCTGGACCACTCGAGATCAAGATACTCTGGGGCACAGAGGATGCCTAGCAGGGAAGCCGGCAGGAAGCCGAGATTTTTCTGTTTCTGTCCTCAGTATCCTGGGTACCTTTGAGAAGAAAAAGTGAGTAACGAACAGTAAGCCATTCACCAACTCACTCAGTCAGTCAATTACGTGTCCAGCACTCCACAGAACCCCACGGCAGGGGGTGACGGAGCCCCGTGGGCAGGACCTTTGCAAGTGCCAGGGACTGATGTGGAGGGGCGTGTGGCCGCAGGCAGAAGGGCCAGCAGGCCAGGAGCCTCGGCAGAGAGCTAGCCAGTTTCGGGCGGCAGTCAGTCCCAAGGGCCTTCCGCCTTGTGGGCACAGGGAAGCCTTTGGACACACAGGGCTCCCCAGGAAGCTGCCCCCTCTCTGGGTGCAGCCCTCCTCTATCTGATCTTGACCTGAATTTTCTAAAGCACCTTTACTGTGGGTGGTGAAAAGATGCAGAGTTCTCCAGGGCAAAAGCACCCCTCCCCAGAGACGAGAGCAGCCCCCGAGAAGAGCCAGTGGCCACAGGTGAGCCGCTCACCTGATGGGCCCAGGTGAGAAGGCTGCGGTCCCGTGGGCAGGGTCCTGCCCAGGAAGCCTGTCTTTCTCTGCCACGTTCTGTACGACGCCCAGTGACAGACAAACCGGGGTCAGTCCGTTCAGAGGTTAACACCGCAAATCTAAGATTGTATCTTTATGTTCTGAAAGATGGGATGGGCGAGGGGGGCCGGGGAGGTGAAGCCAGGAAGAAAGAGACAAAAACGTACATTTTTGAGAAACTTTTTTTTTTTTTTTAAGAAAGCACTCTTCTATTAGTTCCCTATACTTCTGCGCTATGACACTTCTTTTAAACGATAACACACATTCTTGTTTTAATTTTCAAAGTGTTAAATAGTTCACATGCTGGAAATGTAGAGAGTGATAGAATCCATGTAGCCATCATTTCAAGTTAACAATCTCTGGTGACATTTGCAGCAGATAGATTTTTCAGAAACAAAGCATGACTACCAGCGTGGGCCCCCAGCCTCTCTTCAGGCACCCAGTGGGCCTGCAGCCAAGGGGAAAGGCCCCATAGCGACATTGCCACCCCTACCTGGAAACAGCAGGTACATTGCTGGTCTGTTTTCTTTTTGTCAGTGTCAGCAGCAGCAGCAAGCTGTCGGTATCCTTTTCTGAAAGTCGTATTATTTTCCCCAGCTCAACCTTATATACCCCCAGGACTGGCTCCAGGGGTTGTTCCCATCACCCCTGGGGAACACTCTGTTCCAGGGGACATGCCCCGGGCTGGGCTCTGCAGCCAGGCCTCCTCTGACTGCCGTTTAGGACGCTTCCAGCCCCGCACTTTGCAGACAATGCAGCAAGGGCAGTGCCGGGCTCAGTGCCTCCAGCCTGGCATTTTCTCAGCGGCAGACAATGAGGCAGGGATCTGGGGGTCAGAGGGGTGGGCAACTCCTGCTCTTTCAGATGCGGCCAAATGTCTCCAAGATTCCTTTGTAGCAGTTTCAACTAGCACAGCAGGGAGAGCGCGCCCGGTCTCCGCACACCCGGGGCCTTGTTTGGGGTCACTGTGGCATCTGACACACGCTACGGTGTCCCCGTCAGAAATGAACGTGGGCCTCTGTCCTCTGTGCGGAGACTCCGCCGGCCTCCTTGGCCCACCTCTCTGGCGGGTGGCTTTACCTGCTGACCATGGGCGCCCTTCCTGGTTCTGCGGGGCAGTCTTTGCCATTTACGGGCGCTGCAAACCTTTTTCCCCAGGTCAGTGCCAGCAATTTCTGTTAAACTGAAGTTTTTTACTTTTAATGCAATCAAATTTATCAGACCTTCCTTTCTGCGTTTCCGCCAGTATTAACAACACCAACAACAAAAAAAGGCCTTCCTTACCCGCGGCTCTCCCACCCAGCTGCGTCAGTGTGCGCCTGACCACGCGCGGCGGAATCGCGGTCTGGAGGAGCCCTTTGGGTGGAGTCAGCAGGCGGCTATGACACATGGCCCTGGAAAACGCCCTCTATAGCCTCTCTCCTCTAATAAAAGTAATGGGCGAAACACAGTTCCTTCTCCAGTGGTTTTCTTGCGAGCGAGGATCCTACCCGCTCCGGCCGGATCCGAGCGACGCTCCGGGTCCCTGCAGCCCCTGGGCGCGCTCACACCCGCGTGCACGTGCCGAGCTGCGCTCCGGCGTGGAAAACGGGCACAGCAAAGCGAGTAGTGGGGAGGCTGAGGACGATCTGGGCGTCGGTGGGGGTGGGGGTGAGGGATGCGTGTGTATGAGCTAAGTTCTTCCGAAGGCTGTCTCGCAGGAACATTTAAAAGAAAAGAAAAAGAAACACGCACACCTCTCATCTGTTTCCACTCGCCCAGAGCAGCTCCCGCGGCGCGCGGACCTCCCCGGGCAGCGCGACTGTGCGCGCGCACGTGTGTGCGGGTCGGGGCGCCGGGCCGCGCGGCCGTGAACGCGGAGGGCAGAGCTCTCGCCCACAGTGTCCTTCCAAACGATCGCCGACCGCTGAACGAGGGCGCCCGGGTCTTGGCGGCTCCGGAAGAGGGTCTCGGGTCACTGGGATCCTTCAGCCCGTCCGCGGCGCCCGCACCGCCGCCCGCGCACCGCCACCCCTCCGCGCACCCGGGCTCGGCGCTCCCGGCCGGGGACGCGGACGCCGGCGGGGACCTGGGCCCGGGGACGCGCGCACGGCTCGCCCAAAGAGGCTGCGGGTCGCGGTTCGCAGGGGGGCAGGGAAGAGCCGGTGCGATGGGAGCACGGGATGCGAAGAGGCGAAGGATGCTGATTCCTGGGCCGCGGCGCGGGATAAACTTCAGGAAGCGGGTCGGAGGCGGGGCGGTCGCGGAGAGGATGGGCCGTGTGCCCGCTGAACGAAACCAGGAGGGACGCGTTAGCGGCCCGCAGACTTCTAGTCCTCCGACCTCAGGGGCTGGGCCGCGGTGCTAGAACCGGGTCGCGGGCTGAGCCCAGAACGTGCAGAAGAGCGCGCCCCGGCTCAGGGACCCCTCCCGCGGCGCTGCCCGCGGGGCCTTCGTGCCGGCGGAAACCCAGGGGCCGCGTCCGCGCTCCGGGTTCCCTGACGAGCGGCGGGGACCCCCTGGGCCTCGCCTCCCCGCGGTGTTTTGCAGACACACGTGGCCGCATCAGAAGACCCTGTCAGAGCCTCGAAAGGCCAGTGTCCGGAGACCCGCGAGCGGGCTCGACCAGGCTTGGAAGGCATTCACGTTTCATTTGACTTAAACTCTGTACAGTTTACAGCGAAGTGTTCGTTTCCCAAAAAAAGAAAACGCAGACCCGGGCTCGCGGCTCTTGCCAGTTTCTGATGCCACTCGCTTCGCAGTCCCCCAGGAAGAGCGACATCAGAGGGGATAGGTGCCCTATACATGGAAACCACTTTCACTTGACACGGAACTTCACGAGGAGGAACCACGTAAAATGTGTCTTTTACAGTCTTAATTGACCCCCTCCCCCCGGCATACCTACACGCCCCAAGATGGTACCTCTTTGCCCACCCAATTCGTAATTACCAACTCCCAAGACAGGGCAAAAGGCGGGAAGAGAGAGAAGCCGGGTTCGGCTAGGCTTTATTCAAACGCTCCAGTGTCGCTGTCCGTTTGCCCCGAATGCAGTCGACGCTGGGGAGGCCCGGCCGGGGCGCCCTCGGAGGCCGGGGACGGCGCCAGGCCCACCGTGGCGGGGACGAGGCGGCATCCGCGGGCCACAGCGCCCCCTCGCCGCCCGCGCGCACGACTTCGGGCCGCGTCGCCGCTGGGCCTGCCCGCCTCCCGGGAGCCCCGGGCACGGAGTGGAGGGCGCCTCGGTCTGCGCCGCCGCTGCTTTCCGAGAAGGACCTCGAGCCCCAGGCCGCCGTTTCGCAGAGCTTGGCCTCCAGGAAACCGCGGTTCCCGGAAACACGCGTGTCCACGCCAACTGGTTCCAAAAGCATCGGCCACTGCCACTGCGGGGGCAAGAAGCAGAAATGTGACGGTGTAAGAAGAAGAAGAAGAAGAAGAAGAAGAAGAAGAAGAAAGAGATTCTGAGAGAAATTAAACTAATTAAAATAACCATGGAATTTTGGGAAAATTCAGTTCACACAAGCCCAGGGAACTCACCTACTTGGCAAAGGCTTCAGAAGACATGAAGTTTTCATGTTGCACTGATCATTGAGGGTCTTCTACTCAGAGCCAGTATATAAAGATTGAAATGAGTGGCTTTTTTTTTTTCTTTTTTGTAATGAGCAAAAACATTCAATTACCAACAAAGATCACAAGGCATAGGAAGAAACAGGAAAACATGACCCTTTCAAAGTATCAAAATTTATCTCCAGAAACTGACCCTGAAAACATACATGTATGGCTGAAGCCTGGCTTGGAGAATTCTGAGCATCATCTTTCAGGATTTGATATAGCTCAACTGGAATTCCATCACCTCCACTAGCTTTGTTCATAGTGATGCTTTCTAAGGCCCACTTGACTTCACATTCCCATTCCAGGATGTCTGGCTCTAGATGCATGATCACACCATCGTGATTATTCAGATCGTGAAGATCTTTTTTGTACAGTTCTTCTGTATATTCTTGCCACCTCTTAATATCTTCTGCTTCTGTTAGGTCCATACAATTTCTGTCCTTTACTGAGCTCATTTTTGCATGAAATGTTCCCTTGGTATCTCTAATTTTCTTGAAGAGATCTCTAGTCATTCCCATTCTGTTCTTTTCCTTTATTTCATTGCACTGACCGCTGAAGAAGACTTTCTTATCTCTTCTTGCTATTCTTTGGAACTCTGCATTCAGATGCTTACATCTTTCCTTTTCTCCTTGGCTTTTCACTTCTCTTCTTTTCACAGCTATTTGTAAGGCTTCCTCAGACAGCTATTTTGCTTTTTTGCATTTCTTTTCCATGGGGATGGTTTTGATATCTGTCTCTTGTAGAATGTCAAGAACCTCATTCCATAGTTCATCAGGCACTCTATCTATCAGATCTAGGCCCTTAAATCTATTTCTCACTTCCACTGTATAATCATAAGGGATTTGATTTAGGTCATACCTGAATGGTCTAGCGGTTTTCCCTACTTTCTTCAATTTAAGTCTGAATTTGGTAATAAGGAGTTCATGATCTGAGCCACAGTCAGCTCCTGGTCTTGTTTTTGTTGACTGTATAGAGCTTCTCCATCTTTGGCTGCATAGAATATAATCAATCTGATTTCAGTGTTGACCATCTGGTGATGTCCATGTGTAGAGTCTTCTCTTGTGTTGTTGGAAGAGGGTGTTTGCTATGACCAGTGCATTTTCTTGGCAAAACTCTATTAGTCTTTGCCCTGCTTCATTCTGCATTCCAAGGCCAAATTTGCCTGTTACTCCAGGTGTTTCTTGACTTCCTACTTTAGCATTCCAGTCCCCTATAATGAAAAGGACATCTTTTTTGGGTGTTAGTTCTAAAAGGTCTTGTAGGTCTTCATAAAACCGTTCAACTTCAGCTTCTTCAGCATTACTGGTTGGGGCATAGACTTGGATTACTGTGATATTGAATGGTTTGCCTTGGAGACGAACAGAGATCTTCTGTCGTTTTTGAGATTGCATCCAAGTACTGCATTTCAGACTCTTTTGTTGACCATGATGGCTACTCCATTTCTTCTGAGGGATTCCTGCGTGCAGCAGTAGATGTAATGGTCATCTGAGTTAGATTCGCCCATTCCAGTCCATTTTAGTTCGCTGATTCCTAGAATGTCTGCATTACTACTAACAAACAATAAATCACCGAGTATAGCTTTTATTTTCCTTTGCAGATCATTTAATGTCTAGAAAATATCACACTTGGGATTCACAAAACAATCTACAAAATTACTTGAAAATAGTGTTTCATCTGTTATTAGTTTAACACAAAGATTTGTTTTTCAGTCCTAAGTTAGTGTTAGGACTTTCCTCCGGTTTGATGGAGCTGCACTTTGGGTTCAATGACTGGCGTGGTTAAGAGTCAGGGAGCGTGTGCTCTGCAGCCTTGGCCCTGCTTTCCATTTCTCCTGCCCTCCAGCAGTCCCTTTGCACCCTCATTAGCGTCTACAAGTCTTCGCAGCATTTCTTTTTGCAATCGTGAGCAAATACATACACACGTTCATGGCCATTAGTCAATAAATCCTCTCCCTTTCTTAGGTTACATGTATCCTTGAAAACTTGCTATGTTTTCCTAACAGTAACTCAAGGAGATTACTACGGATTCCTTTCTGGAGATTTACCCCAAATATACCTGATTTTCCTGCAAAATACCTGAATAGTGTTCCCTTCAGGGGTGCGACATAGTCACTCCACCAGACCCCTGGTGATGGACTTGTGTGCGCTGCAAGCTTGCACTCTATTCTAGCGCTGTGGTTGGCAGCTTTCTTCCAGGCTGTTTCTTGCTGGAGAAGATGCTGCTTCAACCTGGCACTCAGACCTGGGACGTCTGGTCACAGGGTGCGGTTTTTCCTGGGACGTCTGGTCACAGGGTGCGGTTTTTCCTGGGACTGGCAGACTTCTGCTTTGTACTCAGATACCAGCCTGAGTAACTGCTCGTTTCTCCTCATCTCGACCGTGTAGACTGTTCAGAGAAACTCGGTGTGTTGTCCAGTCTGATGTGTGACACGTGAGCCATAAAGTCTCCTTTCCATGGCACTGACCTCTCGGCGTTGGAGCTCAGAACGTGTGTGTAAAACCCCGCAGGTTCGTTTCAGAAGGAAGTGGCCATTTCATTACGGCTGAAGGTGAACTTTCCAGATGATTAACAGTGTAGATCATCTGTTCCTGTGCTGTAGGCCGTCCACGTGCCTTCTTTCCTGAAGTGGCTACACAATTCTTGTGGTCATTTTTAAAAATGCGTTTTCTTCTAATTATTGTGCTATAAGGGTTGTTTATATATTCTGGCCACAAGTCCTTTCTCAGATATGTGCTTTGCAGACACTTTCTCCCAATCTGTACCTTGCATTTTCAGTTTCTTTTTATTCTATTAATGGAGTTTTTCAACAAGCAAAACTTCCCATTTTTATAAAATTCAGTTTTCAAAAATCCTGGCTTTGATTTGTGTATGTGTGTTAAGGTAACATTTGCCGAATCCAAGGTCATGGAGATTTTCTCCTATGTGACTTCTGCAGTTTCTGTGACTGTAGCTCTCATCTTTACCTACTACCATTCATTTTGGAATAATTTTGCATATGATGTGTGGTAAGAGTCAACATTCCCATCCAGTATGCAGTTATTTCATGCCAGCTATTGGAGACCATATTTTATCCAGTGAATTATCTTGGCACTTTTGCAGAAAAAAAACAAACAATTGCCCATTTGAGTGTGGGTGTATTTCTGGCTTCTTAACAATGTCCCTTTCAGATCTGTCTGTCCTTAGCTCAATACCGTATTGTTTTGTTTTTTATCTCTTTACAGAAAATCTTAAATTATGTAGCATGTCTTTTAACTTTATTTTTCTTTCATAAAATTGCTTTGGGAATTCGAAGTCCTTTGTATTTTTATGTAAATTTTGGATTAGTCCTTCAATGTCTACAATTCAATTTCTACAAATTCTACAATTTGATTGGAACTTAATTGATAATATAGATCAATTTGTGGGAAACTGGTCTTTTAAAAAATACTGACTTGTTCAATCCATAAAGATAGTATACCCTTCCTTTTATTTAGGTTTTTGCAACATGAATGTATTTTAACGGGAGAGTAATGACCGTACTGTGACGGTTTTGCCACGCATCAACATGCTTTGGCCATAGGCATGCACGCGCGCCCCTTCCTGAGCGCCCCCTCTGCGCTGTCCCAGAGCACAGGCTCTGGGTGCCTGCTTCCTTCATGGAACTTGCGCTGCTCATCTGTTTCACATGCGGTAATGCACATGTTTCAATGCTGTTCTCTCAAATCACCCTACCCTTGCCTTCTCCCACTGAGTCCAAAAAGTTTTCCTCAGGAATCTTTCATATTGTAGTGTAGACATTTTGGACAAGAGTTACTGAAGTTATTATTAAGCATTTTATTTACTTATTTAAGCCATTGGGGATGCCTTTCTGTGACATATTTTGACGGTGCTTATTTACAAATAGGAGTGATTTTTGCATACTGACCACATGTTTTTTGATCTTGTTTACTTCGGTGATTTGTTATAGTGGTTTCTGTGAATTTTGAAAGTTTCCTGCATAAGCAATTATGTCTTTTGTGAATAAAGTTTTATTTCAACCTTTCCAGCTTGTTTGTCTCGGTCGTTGCCTTTCTTGCGCCAGCCAGCACCTCTGGGATTATGCAGCAGAAGGGTGACGGAGGCATCCTGGTTTTGCCATGACCCTAGTTAGAAAGGTCAGCCTTTCCTCCCTAAGCAAGACGCTACTGTAAGTTCTGGATGCGTCCTTAAGTTAGGAGTTTCCCTCTTTTTCTAGGTTGCCCAGAGTTTTCAAACATGGAGGGGAGCTGCATTTTCTTTGAAATTGCTTTTCTGTATCTACTGATTACATATATCTTAAAGACTTATTCCACTAAGGTGATGCACTGCAGTAATCAGCTTTCAAAGGTCAAACCAGCCTTGGCTTGTGCCGCGTGCCTGGTCGCCCAGTGGTATCTGACTCTTTGCGACCCCGTGGACTGTAACCCACCGGGCTCCTCTATCCATGGGGATTCTCCAGGAAGGAATACTGGAGTGGGTTGCCGTGCCCTGCTCCAGGGGATCTTCCTGACCCAGGGCTGGAACCCGGGTCCCCCGCATCGCAGGTGGACTCTTTACTGCCTGAGCCACCAGGGAGGCCCAACCGTGCCTCTCGGTCACGGTTACTTGCCGTTGTTCAGTTGCTAAGCCATGTCCAACTCCTTGTGACCCCGTGAGCCGCAGCACACTGGGCTGCCCTGTCCTTCTCTGCCCCCCGGAGTTTGCTCACTCATGTCTGTTGAGCCAGTGATTCCACCCAGCCATCCCATCCTGTCACTCGCTCCTCTAGGCCATGGTCACAAGGTCATTTTCCAGGCCTCCGTGTCTCATGACACACAGGAGAAGGAAAGGCAACCCACGCAGGCTCGTGGGCACCCTGACCACGGCTTGCTGACCTCCAGAACGGTGCGGAAGTAAATTCCTGTTCTTTGCTCTGCTCTGTCACGCTACTTCATTAGGGCAGCCTCAGGAGACGACACAAACACCTTCAGAGTCATAGCTGCTGGGCCCGCCCCTATGGATGCCGCTGTGACTAAGGGGAAACGTGGCCCGGTTGCACAGGGCGTACGCTCCACTGGGGGTGAGGGTGCACGTGTGAAAGTGAAAGTGTCTCGGTGGCGTCCAGCTCTTTGCGACCCCATGGACTACACAGTGCATGGGATTCTCCAGGCCAGAATGCTGGAGTGTGTAGCCTTTCCCTTCTCCAGGGCATCTTCCCAAGCCAGGGATGGAACCCAGGCCTCCCGCTTTGCAGGCAGACTCTTCACCAGCTGAGCTGCCAGCATGAAGATGCCCAGCACACATGAGCTCTCTGCGTTTCCTGACTGCGACTGCTGGCTTCCACCCCGATCTGTACCCTCGACCCCCACATCCAGCTAAGGGAACAGGTGGTTTGTCGCACTTCCCAGCTGATTTGTCTTGAGATGGGCTCAAAAACAGAAATCCAGTGCTCAACGGGCAGATTATTGGCAGGCTCCCTGTGGGTGGGAGGTGGGCAAACAGC
>SJYX01018286.1:0-40429 GCA_006410675.1 Oreotragus oreotragus | reverse complement strand
GCTAGTGCGCGGGCCGGCCTGCCTCGGCTGGCGGTCCCCGCGCCCGCCGCCGCCGCCTCGCGCCCCGGCCGGGCGTGGATGGAGGGCGCCGCGCGCCCTGCCCGCTGCTCGGCGTGACGCGGGCCCCCGCGCCCCGCGCCCACCATGTCCTACCCGCAGGGCTACCTGTACCAGGCGCCCGGCTCGCTGGCGCTCTATTCGTGTCCGGCGTACGGCGCGTCGGCGCTGGCGGCGCCGCGCAGCGAGGAGCTGGCGCGGTCGGCGTCGGGCTCGGCGTTCAGCCCCTACCCCGGCTCCGCGGCCTTCACCGCGCAAGCGGCCACCGGCTTCGGCAGCCCGCTGCAGTACTCCGCCGACGCCGCCGCCGGCTTCCCGTCCTACATGGTAACCGAGCGCGGGCTGGCGGGCGGGGCCGCGAGATGCCGGGCGCAGAGACCCTGGTCTGTGATCGGCGACCCGAGGGTCGCGGGGAACGTAGTGGGGGAGGCGGCTCCGAAGTCGCAGAGCTGGGGCCGTGGCGCGGCCGGCGGGGACGAGAGGCGGGGCGGTCGGCCGGCGACGGCCGGAGAGCGGGGCTCCGCGCGCCCTTCCGCTCGGCTGCCGAGGTCATCTCCCCGCGAGCCCGCGAAGTGCGACTCCACTGGGGTCGGGACGGGATCTGGCCTGGGTGGCCCTCTTCCAGGCGCCGAGGCTGGGCGAGGAGTCTTGAGCGGGCCGGGGCTCGCTTCTTCCGGCGCGGGCAGCCAGGGTCGGCGCCCCGGGCCTCCCAGGCGATCGCCAGGCGCTGGACACCTTCTCGCGGGGCGTGATCACGGGGCTGGGGAAATCGGCGGAGCCTCGGCCGCGGCTCCGGGGCCCGGCCGGGCCGCCCGGATCTTCGCCTTCATCTGCCCCACAGGCCCGTGCTTTAGAAAAACATGTCGGCCGGCGTGCGGCCGGCTAAGTGCCGCCTCGGTGCCCGGGCGCCGAGAGCAGCGCCTGCGTCCCGAGCCCCCGGGCCGGCCCGCGCTCCTCCGGCTCCGCGGCCCGGCCAGGCCCGGGAGCTGGCCAAGCGCGCTTCAGACGCTGGAGGCCCGGACGCGGGGGTGGGGGCTGGTGGCCACCTCCCGCCCTCGGCGGAATTCCAGAGCAGAGACGGGGTAGCCGGGGCCTCGGCGCTGGCTGTAAAGTCTCGAATTTAAACGTTAAGGGCTGAATTAAAATGCTAATTGCCGCGTATTTGAAGAATTCGAAACGGTGACTGGCTTCGAGTTGCAAATTGGATTTGCCGAGCTTTTGAGTGGTGAATAGCGGAGCGGGGGCTCTGGGGTGTTTTTTTAACCATTAAAGGGAGGGGAAGGGGACTAGGAGGAGGCGGCGACTCTTCACACCAGGAGAAATTTAGATATCAAGAAGCTACCTGCGGGCCCGTGTGTGCGGGCCTGTTTGTGCACGCACGTACCGGCGGCTCAGGGGCATTTGGGGCCAGATGTGTCATTTTTAGGAAAATGAAATCGTTGGAAAATTTGAGAATAAAACCGCAGCGCTTTCCGAGATCCACAGCTGGCGTTAAACGACCCGCTGCGTCCTCCGGATCTGTTGCTGTGGGAAAGCACAGCCCCAGCGCGGGGAGGCACCGTGGGAAAGGCGGCCGCGGGCGGGCGGAAGGGTAGCCGGGGCGCTGACGCCTGTCGGGCCCTCGGGCGACCGCTCACCGGGTCTTGTCGGTTGCAGGGCGCGCCCTACGACGCACACACGACCGGGATGACGGGCGCCATCAGCTACCACCCTTACGGCAGCGCGGCCTACCCGTACCAGCTCAACGACCCGGCCTACCGCAAGAACGCCACGCGGGACGCCACGGCCACGCTCAAGGCCTGGCTCAACGAGCACCGCAAGAACCCCTACCCCACCAAGGGCGAGAAGATCATGNCATCAGCTACCACCCTTACGGCAGCGCGGCCTACCCGTACCAGCTCAACGACCCGGCCTACCGCAAGAACGCCACGCGGGACGCCACGGCCACGCTCAAGGCCTGGCTCAACGAGCACCGCAAGAACCCCTACCCCACCAAGGGCGAGAAGATCATGCTGGCCATCATCACCAAGATGACGCTCACGCAGGTCTCCACCTGGTTCGCCAACGCGCGCCGGCGCCTCAAGAAGGAGAACAAGATGACGTGGGCCCCCAGGAACAAAAGTGAGGACGAGGACGAGGACGAGGGCGACGCGGCTAGGGGCAAGGAGGAGAGTGCCGACAAGGCGCACGAGGGCACCGAGACGTCGGCGGAGGACGAAGGTGAGCGCGGCCGAGGCGGCGCAGGGGCGCGGAGCCTCCTTCTTCCCAGGCGGGGCGCCGAGCTGAGGGCGGAGAGGAGGCCGCCCGCCCGTACGTACCGCACTCCAGGCTCCGCCGCCTGGCGCCTCCGGGGCCCCGCGCGAGCAGGGAGGTCAGGCTGCTGGAGCATGCGGCTTGGGTGGGGTCGGGGTGAGGGCTGGCGGGGGCGGGGAGCGGTGGGCAGCGGGGCCTGGGGTGCCACAGACCGTGCCCCCCACCCCGCGCCTCTGCAGGGATCAGCCTGCATGTGGACTCGCTCACCGACCACTCCTGCTCCGCCGAGTCAGACGGAGAGAAGCTGCCCTGCCGCGCCGGGGACCCCCTGTGCGAGTCGGGCTCGGAGTGCAAGGAGAAGTACGACGACCTGGAGGACGACGACGACGAGGACGGCGAGGACGGCGAGCGGGACCTGGCGCCGCCCAAGCCCGTGACCTCGTCGCCGCTCACCGGCGTGGAGGCGCCGCCGCTGCTGAGCCCCCCGCCCGAGGCCGCGCCCCGCGGGGGCGGGGGCGGCAAGACGCCCCTGGGCAGCCGGACGTCGCCAGGCGCGCCGCCGGCCGCCAGCAAGCCCAAGCTGTGGTCTCTGGCCGAGATCGCCACGTCGGACCTCAAGCAGCCGAGCCTGGGCCCGGGCTGCGCGCCGCCCGGGCTGCCCGCGGCCGCCGCACCCGCCTCGAGCGGGGCGCCGCCAGGAGGCTCGCCCTACCCCGCGTCGCCGCTGCTCGGCCGGCACCTCTACTACACATCGCCCTTCTACGGCAGCTACACAAACTACGGGAACTTGAACGCGGCGCTGCAGGGCCAGGGGCTGCTGCGGTACAACTCGGCGGCCGCGGCCCCCGCAGAAGCGCTGCACGCCGCGCCAAAGGCTGCCAGCGACGCGGGCAAGGCGGGCGCGCACCCGCTCCCGGAGCCCCGCTCCCGGCCCCCGGGCGGCGGCTACGAGCCCAGGAAAGGTAGGCGACCCGCGCGGGGCCCCGGGGGCGGAGGGCGCGGAGGGCGCGGAGGGTCCCCGGCGGGCGGGCACCCCTAGGAGCCGGGAAAGGGAGCCGGGCACCTGCGGTCTGGCCGGGAGAGCCCTGTCCCTGGACCGGGACCGGGGAACGGATGGCTTTGCACTCCCCAGTTAGAAATGAAGGCGGGGGGGCGGGGGTCTGGCGAAGACAGAAACGGGGGGAGCCAGGCGATCCAGCCTGAGGCGCGGACGGGACCGGCCCCTTATTACTGACTCTTCATTCGACTTGTTACTCCCTTTGTTGCTGTCGTCCTGACTGTTTTCGGTTTGGGGAGTATAGACGCCAAACGTAGCTTCCCTCCCGCGTCCTGAGCGTCAGCCCCGGCGCCTTCTGACGGGTCCCAGTCTCAGCTCAATCTCCTCTTCTGCCTCCGGCTGCGAGGAGATAAAGCCTTCTGCTTCCTCCCAGGGGCCTCCGGTTTTTAAATCCTCAGAACAGAAAAGGAGAGTCCGTTTTCTCCCTCCCTTTCTTTGCCTGGCCTCTGTTGCTCCTCATGGAGGCTTGAGCCGATCAGACCTATAGAAGGAGGTCGAGGGGGCAGAAAATGCGGAAATGTGACGGGCGAGTGTCTCAGGGGGCGGGTGGTGGCGGGGGGGGGGCAGCCGGGTCCCCCAGACCGCTTCGGGGTTCAGGGGGAAGGGCACGGCGTGGCTGGGCGGCGCCGGGCTGGTGGCCGCGAGGCTGTTGGGAGGCAGATGGCTCTGGGGTCGGGTCCTGACTAACTGCCCCCTCCCCTGACAGATGCCAGCGAGGGCTGCACCGTGGTTGGTGNGTTTTCTGCGAGTATGGTTTCAGTGCGTCTGCCCTCTGATGCCCTCTTGCAACACCTACCATCTTACTTGACTTTCTCTTACCTTGGGCGTGGGGTGTCTCTTCACGGCTGCTCCAGCAAAGCACAGCCACTGCTCCTTACCTTGGATGAGGGGTATCTCCTTACCGCCTCCGTTCTTGACCTTCAACGTGAGATAGCTCCTCTATGCCCTCCTGTGCCTGTGCAGCCACAGCTCCTCGGGTTGCTCCTCCCGGTTGCTGGCCGTGGCCTCAGGCATGCGTGGCTCTTCCCAGCTGCCGCCCCGGCCTCGGGCTCAGCTTGGGGTGGCTCCTCAGGGTCATCGCCCCTGGCCTCGGGCGCGAGGTGGCTTCTCCTGGCTGCCCCTGACCTCGGATGTGGGGTGTCTCTTTCCGGCTGCCCCTGACCTCGAATGCGGGGTGTCTCCTCCTGCCCACCACTAAGCGCGGGCGGCCGGCGAGAGGAGCTACCCCACGTCGGAGGTCAGGGGCAGCAGCCTAGAGTGCCAGGCTGCGATGGCACAGGAATGGCCGAGAGGAGCTACCCTGTGTCTGAGGTTGGGGCGGCGACCGAGAGGAGTTACCCTGTGTCCGAGGTCAGTGGCAGCTGGGAGGAGCTACCCTGCATCCAAGGTCAGTGGCAGCCAGGAGGAAACACCCCACCTCCGAGGTCAGGGTGGCGGCCGGGAGGAGCTACCCCGCGTCCGAGGCCAGTGGCAGCCAGGAGGAGACACCCCGTGTTTTTGTCATAGCAGCTAGGATTCATATGTTCTTTGGAGACAAGTATTAAAAATAAATGTAAATATATGTATGGACACTGATGTTAATATAGATACAGATATTTAGAACTATTTAGCCTAATTTTGCAGAGAAGGCAATGGCACCCCACTCCAGTACTCTTGCCTGGAAAATCCCATGGACAGAGTAGCCTGGTAGGNTGTAAATATATGTATGGACACTGATGTTAATATAGATACAGATATTTAGAACTATTTAGCCTAATTTTGCAGAGAAGGCAATGGCACCCCACTCCAGTACTCTTGCCTGGAAAATCCCATGGACAGAGTAGCCTGGTAGGCTGCAGTCCGTGGGGTCCTGAAGAGTTGGACACGACTGAGTGACTTCACTTTCACTTTTCACTTTCATGCATTGGAGAAGGAAACAGCAACCAACTCCAGTGTTCTTGCCTGGAGAATCCCAGGGACTGGGGAGCCTGGTGGGCTGCCGTCTATGGTGTTGCACAGAGTCGGACATAACTGAAATGACTTAGCAGCAGCAGCAGCAGCCTAATTTTGTGCAAATCCCCATGCATACATGCTGAGTCACTTCAGTCATGTCCGACTCTTTGTGACCCTATAGACGGTAGCCCACCAGGCTCCTCTGTCCATGGGGTTCTCCAGACAAGAATACTGGAGAGGGTTGCCATGCCCTTCTCCAAGGGAGCTTCCTGACCTAGGTATCAAACCTACCTGTCTTACATCTCCTGCATTGGCAGGTGGGTTCTTTACCACTAGTGCCACCTGGGAAGATCAGACACTTTGAATTAAGTATTGCCTATTAAAACTCCCAACAAACATTAGAAGTGGTTATTACATACTCATTTTACAAATCAGGAGACTAGGATTCGGCAACTTTGAGACGCTTGCCCATTGTTACGCAGAGAGTAAGTGGCAGAATTCTACCCTTCCTTCAGACTCCTGACTTACTGCCCAGTTGAGAATCAGGCACTCTCTTTTTAGTATATTATTTTCAGGTACACATCATTATAATTCAAAATCTATAAACATCACAAAGTGGTCGTCACTAAAAGAATAGTTATCATCCACCACCATAGAGTTAGTCCCCTTTACTGGTCTCACTCACCAGCTTCCTTCCTGGCAACCTGGCCTTTGTATCTATGAGTCTGGTTTTGTTTTGTTTTGTTTGTTCATGTTTTGTTTCTTAGATTCCACATATGAGTGAAATCATATGGTATTTGACTTTCTACTTTTGACTTTTTCACTTAGCATTATACCTTCAAGGTCCAGCCTTATTGTAAATGGAAAAATGCCATTCTTAGTAATATCTGAGTAATATCTCATTGTCCATATTTATCATATTCTCTTTATCAATCCATTCATTTATGGATGCTTAGGTTATTTCTAGCTGTTGTAAACAATGGTAAAATGAACAAACAAAAGCCCAGGATTAAGAAGCTTCACTGAAAAATTCTATAAGCTTTCATATAAGATTTAATGCATATCTTTCTCAAAAAATTAAAGAGGATGGAAATCTTCCAAAAACATTTTACAAAGCCATCATTATTCTGACACCAAAGCCAAAAAAAAAGGCATCATAGAAAGTGAAAAGAGAGAGAAAACTACAAGTCAATATCCTTGATGGACATAGATTAAAAAATCCTCAACAAAATAGTAGCAAACCAAATAGCAACCAAATCGAACAATATATTAAGAGGATCATACAACACAATCAAGTGAAATTTATTCCAAGGATGCAAGGATGGTTCAACACCCACCAAACAATAAATTTGCTGTATCACATTAACAAAATGAAGAATAAAAATCATGCTCAAATCAATAAATGCAGAAAAAAGTTTTTGACAAAATCAAAGAGCTATTTATAATAGAAACTCTCAAGAGAGTGGGTGTAGAGAAAATGTACAATAACATAATAAAAGCCACAAGTGACAAACCCACAGCTAACAACAAACTCAACAGTGGAAACCTGAAAGCCTCTCCTTAAAGATGGGAAACATGACAAGGATGATCACTGTCACAATTTTTATTTCAACGCAGTATTTGAAGTCCTAGCTACAGGAACTAGCAAGAAAAAGAAACAAAAGGCATCCAAATTGAAAAAGAAGAAGTAAATTTGTCACTATTTATAAATGACATGACACTGTATATGAAGTAAATGAAAATGGTAGTCACTCAGTTGTGTCCAACTCTTTGCGAGCCCAAGGACTATTGCCTGCCAGGCTCCTCTGTTCACGGAATTCTCCAGGCAAGAATCCTGGATTGTCTTGCCATTTCCAGTACTATATATATAAAACCCTAAAGACTCCACCAAAAACTGTTAGAACTAATAAATGAATCAGTAAAGATCCTGGATACACTCAATATACAGAAATCCATAGCATTTGTATAAACTAATCATAAACTAGAAACAAGAATTAAGAAAACAATACAATTTTCAATTGCATCAAAAACAATAAAATACTTGGGAATGGCACCCCACTCCAGTACTCTTGCCTGGAGAATCCTATGGACAGAGGAGCCTGGTGGGCTGCAGTCCATGGGGTCCCTAAGAGTCGGGCACAACTGAGTGACTTCCCTTTCACTTTTCACTTTCATGCATTGGAGAAGGAAATGGCAACCCACTCCAGTATTCCTGCCTGGGGAATCCCAGGGACAGAGGAGCTTAGTGGGCTGCTATCTATGGGGTCGCACAGAGTCGGACACGACTGAAGTGACTTAGCAGTAGCAGTGAAAGACTTGTACACCAAAAACTATACAGCAGTGATGAAAGAGATTAAATAAAATGCAAATAAAAGAAAAATGAAAAGAATTAATATTATTAAAATGCTCATCCTACCCAAATCAATCTACAGATTTAATGCAATTCTTCTTTTAAAAATTATTTATTTATTTTAATTGGAGGCTAATTACTTTACCATATTGTCATGGTTTCTGCCACACATTGACATGAATCAGCCATGGGTGTACATGTGTCCCCCATCCTGAAGCCCCCTCCCACCTCCCTCCCCATCCCATCCCTCAGGATCATTCCAATGCACTGGCCCTGAGTGCCCTGTCTCATGCATCGAACCTGGACTGGCAATCTATTTCACATATGGTAATATACATGTTTCGAAGCTATTCTCTCAAATCATCCCACTAATCAGCCATGGGTGTACATGTGTCCCCCCTCCTGAAGCCCCCTCCCACCTCCCTCCCCATCCCATCCCTCAGGATCATTCCAATGCACTGGCCCTGAGTGCCCTGTCTCATGCATCGAACCTGGACTGGCAATCTATTTCACATATGGTAATATACATGTTTCGAAGCTATTCTCTCAAATCATCCCACCCTCGCCTTCTCCCACAGAGTCCAAATGTCTGTTCTTTATATCTGTGTCTCTTTTGCTGTCTCACATATAGGGTCATTGTTACCATCTTTCTAAATTCCATATATATCTGTTAATATACTATATTGGTCGTTTTCTTTCTGACTTACTTCACTCTGTATAATAGGCTCCAAAATTCTCATCAAAATACCAATAGTATATTTCTCAGAACAAGAACAAATGATTCTAAGATTTTAATGGAACCTCCAGAGCCAGGTATTCAGTGGATGTCGCCTAGGTGGGCTGCATGTGCCTTCCTCCTGTGGTGGGGGCTGAAGCTGCTGCTGCAGCATGATGGTGGATGAGGTTGGCCCCAGACTGTCTGTAGGGCCTGATTTTGGCTGCTGAGAGGCACTGATGGGTAGGGCTGGCCCCAACCCTGGCCCCACCCTGGCCCCACCCTAGTGCCCTGGTGGGTAGGGATATCATCCAACCAACTGTGAGGCCTAGCTGAGGCACAGGGTGGGTGGGCTCTCAGCAGAGCATGTCCATTGGCACTAACAGGTTAGGGGGAGAATTCCAAAATGGTGCTCACCAGCACTGGGATTAGCAGGGTAGCCTGAGACTGCAAAACTGGTTTCCACCAGTATCTCAGTCCCCAGGGATCAGCCCAACTGGTTCCTTCCTCTCTAGCAAATACTTCAAAATTAGTGCATGTCCTCTTTACCTATGGTCCATGTGTTTTTCAGTCTGGAGTTTTTACACTGCTTTTCACATTTAGTGAGTCTATGTGTGGGCCCTTTAAGAGTGAGTTTTCTGTTCCCTGCAGTTCCAGGGTGTATTCTCTCCTGGTTTTCAAAGCCAAGTGTTTGGGGGACTAGTTTGTTCTGTGCAGGACCTGAGAGTTGGGATACATGTTGTGAGGCTCAAATTCCTTGTTCCTCAGGGAAAAGAGCCATACCTTTGTGATTCCTCCTGATAGTGTGCCACTGTGGCTATTGTATCGTTTCTCCCTTGGCAAGACTGTGTCACTGCCGTTTCTACCCATCTTGATGCTGTTGTTTACCCTTTGTTATGGAGACTTTGCTTATCCAGTTTCAGCTCCCTTTCCAAATAAACTATTTCATATGTAGAAGCAGATTTGTGTGTCTTTGGAAGGAGATGAGTTCAGGATCTTCCTATACTGCCATCTTGAACCCTCTCCCCAAAATCAGGCACTCTTCAGATGCATAGTCTGTGATCACGTTGCCGATGGACTGTGTCACAGGCAAATGTCATGGGAAATCACTAAAACCAGGGATAGCGCTTGTTGTTTGAGATGACCTGAGGAAGTTTTTGCAAATAGTAGGACTACCTTATGGCCCGTATTTGCTTCTTTGAAAAAGCTACAATTCTGTCCTTGTCAAATATCCTTCCATTTGTTCTTTGTCAAACCTATGTTTCTTTACACTTGAATAGTCAAATGTCATTGCCTCTGGAAAACCCAGCTGGCTGAGCGTCTCTCCATCTTCCCGAGGCAAAGTGAATATCTTCCCCCCTGGGCAGCCCAGTGTCACGGGGCATTCACCTTTATGAGGTTCTCCTTGGTGTTGTGGTCATGGCTTTAGCCACATACAGCAAAGGTCCAGGTCTCAAACCCCACTGCAAATAGCATTACCGCCTTTAACAATAGTGGAATTCTTGGGTTTGATTTCCAGCTTTTGCACTTGGTAGCTGGTGACCTTGGGCAGGTTATATACATTAGTTGTCTTTGTTTTCTTAATCTATAAAACAGAGTCTTCTCATGAGGACTGAATAAGACAGGGCATACCAAGCGCTTCATGCATTGTCCATCACAGAGTAAGTACTCCATCAATGGGAACAAACTTTACATAATCCTGTTGCTGTTTTTTATTTCCCTTCTAGTCCATGAACCCCTCTAAGGCAAAACATTTTCTAATTCATCTCTGTTTCTGCAGAGCCTATCAAGGTGTCTCCACCTTGCATGCACCAGTAGATGCATGATAGATGTCTGTGGAGTGACAAAATTAGATGACTTTGATTCTTTGGTATCTCTTGGACTCCCCCTCTTCCAATGCTCAGCTCTGGAGCTAAGGGGCTCCCCACCAGGGCAGGCCTTGATCCCCTCCCCAGGCTTGGGAGGTGTTTCTTCGTCTGGCTCCAGGCCATAAGGCACCAACCCTCAGGCTCTCTCATTCCCTCTGATTCATCACACCCCAAGCTCCATGTCCAACATGGCTTTATGTAGCCACATAAGTGGCAGTTCAGTGGTGTGTGCAAGTTTTTCTTTCATTTTGAGTCAATAGAAGTTTTAAAAAAATCTTATCTTCTTCCTAAAAGGTCCATAAAGCCCTTCATGGGGCTCAAGAGACTTGTTCACTGTAAGATTTTAAAATTGCTTCCAAGTTACTTATCATTCATTCAGACTCACACTATTCTTTAAAATTCTTATTGATTTTGGAAACAGTCCTTTAATTGATATCAAAAAGCAATTACATTTTCCAGGCTGTAAATCTGTTTCACTCCCAGTATTAAATCCATCATCTCCATAAATAATTTTCCCTTATTATGCATACATATTAACCAAACTATAAATAGCATCATTATCATACCCACGGTTGCCTTAACAGTCAGTGACCCTTGAATTTGATTTAGAAAAAATGATTCTTGCTGAAATTTTCTCTTAAATTAAATTGCCATCCCTGCTGAATGTCTGGGCAAATGAAGGAATTAGAGAGTCGTTACCTTCCATTTCCTCCTGGACTTGAATATAGCAGTTTTAAGCAGGGAGTTACATAGACTCACCTGTTGTTGAGCAGCCCTTAAAAATCACTGCTTTAGCAGAGTGCATATTATTTCTTATTTGATGCTCAAATTTGAATTTTTTTTTTTTTAAAAAGACACTTCTCAGTCCTGCACTGCCTTCTAAACACACAGAGGGACATGGAGCCCTCACCTTGAAGTCCAATGTTCAGCTGTGAAGAGGACCTGAAGAGCCTCATGATGAAAGTGAAAGAGGAGAGTGAAAAAGTTGGCTTAAAACTCAACATTCAAAAAACAAAGATCATGGCATCCTGTCCCATCATTTTGTGGCAAATAGATGGGGAAACAATGAAAACAGTAAGAGACTTTATTTTCTTCAGCTCCAAAATCACTGCTGATGATGACTGCTGCCATGAAATTAAAAGACTCTTGCTCCTTGGAAGAAAAGCTATGACAAACCTAGATAGTGTATTAAAAAGCAGAGATATTGCTTTGCCAACAAAGGTCCATCTAGTCAAGTGTGTACTTAGTCGCTAAGTCATGTCTGACTCTTTGTGACCCCATGGACTGTAGCCCGCCAGGCTCCTTTCCAGACAAGAATACTGGAGTGGGTTGCTGTGTTCTCCTCCAGTGGATCTTTCCAACCCAGGGATCGAGCCCAGGTCTCCCACATTGCAGATGGATTCTTTACCATCTGAGCCACCAGGATAGCCCATCTAGTTGAAGCTATGGTTTTCCCAATAGTCAGGTATGGGTGTGAGAATTGGACCATAAAGAAAGCTGAGTGCAAAAGAATTGATGCTTTTGAACGGTGGTGTTGGAGAAGGCTCTTGAGAGTCCCTTGGACTGCAAGGATATCAAACCAGTCCATCCTAAAGGAAATCAGTCCTGAACATTCATTGAAAAGACTGGTGCTGAAGCTGAAGCTCCAATACTTTGGCCACCTGATGCGAAGAACTGACTCAATGGAAAATATCCTGATGCTGAGAAAGATTAAAGAAGGAGAAGGGGATGACAGAGTATGAAATGGTTGGATGGCATCACCAACTCGATGGACATGAGTTTGAGTAAACTCTGGGAACTGGTGATTGACAGGGAAGCCTGGAGTGCAGCAGTCCATGGGGTCACAAAGATTTGGACACAACTGATTGACTGAACTGAACTTCAGTCACCTTCCATGGTGATTTTGGAGCCCAGGAAAATAAGGTCTGTCACTCTTTCCATGGTTTCCAAGCCTATTTGCCATGAAGTGATGGGACTGGCTGCCAGGATCTTAGTTTTTTCAATGTTGAGTTTTAAGCCAGATTTCAGTCCCATCTAAATACTATCTAAATCAGATATGGGAGAGACCTGAGGTACAATTCATCCTGAGGCAAAATTCTTCTCCAGCCGTGAATCTACAATACCAGATCAGTTATGTATTTCCAAATCACAATGGCGAAACAGGCATAGTATAGGCACTGTGATTCCAAAAGGGAAAAATCAGAAGAAAGGGGATGCTGTGTCCCAGGCTAGTTCTAAACTCTGCAAGGCAAATGGATTCCATGAAATCTTGAGGGTCAGGAATAATCCTCTTTGGTCTTATGCTCTGCCCTCCACACCCACAGGACAGGCAGTATTGTGCCCACAGGTTGGCAAGGGTGTCCTGCCCTTTCAGTTCCATGGGCTGTTGTACACATGGCTGTCTGGGGTGGCTCTGTCCCTGAAGTACTGGCCCTCTAAATCACAGAGTTGGCCCCACCCTTTTAAACCAGAGAGGAGTTAGTCTTGCCCTTTGGGGCCCATGGTGGACATGACAGATCTGATGATCCGTGAACCACCTCGGGTATCACTCTTCCTTCCTTTTTCTTGAGAAGTAGCCTCGTGGGCTGCCGTCTATGGGGTCGCACGGAGTTGGACACAACTGAAGCGACTTAGCAGCAGCAGCAGCAGCAGCAGGACATGTTTACAGTCTTCCTTTGTTCTGTCCTATTGGTCTTGTTTTTTTAGTCACAGTTTGCACTATTTCCATCTGTTTCTGGCTTCTGTTGAAATGGCTGATTAGGTCATTGGTTCACATCCACACTAATCTCCTTATTGGCTAGCCACACACTTAGGGTTCTCTTCCAAACAGAATTTCTTGGAGTGTTTTGTTTTGTTTTCAATATGGATAGAGTAAGAATTTTCCAAATATTTTAATTATTATTCCTTCTTCAATTCGTTTCTCTCTTCTTGCATTTTGCTGTAAGCAGACAGGAGGAACCAAGCCTCTCTCACTTTGCTTTGAAATCTCAGCTTAATATCCAATTTCATCACTCACCAAGTTCTACCTTCCACAAAACACTAGAATACAAACAGAATTCAGCCAAGAGTTTTTGCTACTTTATAAGGATCACCTTTCCCCATTGTTCAATAACACGTTTCTCATTTCTGTTCAAGATCTTGTCAGAATGGCCTTTATTGTCCAGATTTTTACCAACATTCTGTACATGATTGCTTATGTATTCTCTAAGAAAATGGAAAGTTTCCCTATAACTCTTCTCTTTTCTTTCTGAGGTCTCATCAGAAAGAATTACCTTCAAAATCACTTCCTGATAATATTGGGTTTTTTTAGCATGTGCCTCAAAGCTCTTCCAGTTTTCACCCATTATTAAGTTCCAAAGCTGCTTCCACATTGTAGGGAATTCATTACAGCAGGCCCCACTTCTCATTCTGTCCAAGTATTGTCTTATTCTGCTCTGGCTGCTATAGCAAAACACCATAGACCAGGTGGCTTAAAAAGCACAGTAAGTGTCTATTTCTCACAGTGTGGAGTCTGAGAAGTCCAAGGTGAAGCTGTGGTTACAGGGAAGAGTCAATTCTGATTCCCCGTTTTATCTGTTTCTCTGACTTCAACTTTTGCTTGTTGTTGCTTTTGTTGTTTTAATCATACATAATAGCCTGCCCCTCTGCCTGACTGTTAAACCAAAGTGCCTTTGTTCAACTCAGGGGGAGATAATTTGACCCTGTCTACCTGTGAATGGCTGCAAGAAAGAAGAGATTATTAACACATCCCTCCCCCAAGGTTAGCCATTCCAGGAGATGCTTGAAAGATAATGGCCTTTTTACTTTACTTCTCACCTCCTCTTCCTCTTGTTCTATAAAAGAACCTGATGGGATATCTAGACCCCAACAAGATGGTTATTGTGAGACATTAGTCTCCCATTTTCTCAGTCAACCTGCTTTCCAAGTAAAGTTGTATTCCTTGCCTCAACACCTAGTCTCCAATTTTATTATCCTGTAGTGCAGCAAGCAGAATGAGCTTGCACACACTCATTGTCAGTGTATTTGGCTTCTGATGAGAGCTTGCTCCCTGGCTACCTTCTCTCTATAGCTCTCTCTATAGCTATCTCTATACCCTGTCTCTTATACACATCTAGATGTGTATAAGAGACAGGACTCACACTATTCTTTGCTTTCGAAGAACCAGTGATGGGCTGAGTTGCCAAGGTACACAAATGGAAGCCCTTGCTTCATCTTCATTATACTAAGGGTTAAAAACCCTGCCTATTGGACCATTTAGGTTGAACTCCATGTAATAGACTGAGCTTCATAGTGAAATATTTAATGTAATATTCTGTGGCTATTTTAAGTATTTGTAACACAGTGATTTTGAATGCTTGAGAGAGGAGATCATACCGCATGATCTTAACAGAATCTGTTTCATACTTGAGATTCAACAGATGTACAAGAAAGCCTTCTCAGAGCTCCCCTCACCTGAGTAAAAGCAGAAACTTCTGAGAAATGACCATGACTAACACTTACCCCTTCAGGGTAGAGTCTGGTCCCAGGAGAGAGACATAGAGTAACCCTACCATAAATCTCTCCTGCAGGGTATTTTATGATCCTGAAGAAGATGCAAAAATCTCTCATCCTTGTACAGACAAACATTATCATACAGTCTTCTTTTATCTCATTTTTTTCTGAAGAACCCTGTCCTTCTCGTAGAAGCCAATTATCCCCTCTTCGTTTCTGCTGTTAAGTCTGGTTTATAAGCCTTTAACTTTCACCATGAAACATGTTACTTTTTTGGTTGGCACCTATGTGCATAGAAATAAACCTTTTCTCTTATTAAAAAGAAAAAAACCCTCCATTTCATAAGACTACTATTTATTGTAGGACTTTTGATATAAAACTTATTTTCTAGAGGAATTTTAGATTCACAGCAAATTTGAGTAGAACAGAAAAAGATTTTCCAAATTCTCCCTGCCCCAACTCCTTTACAGCCTCCCAACTATCAAATTCCTTCTAGAGTGGTACATTTTTTACCAAGGATAAACCTACACTGACTCATCATTACAACTGAAAGTCCATTGTTTACATTAGAATTTACTCTTGATGTTCTATATTCCAATGTCATGTATCCTCCATGATAGTGTCATGTAGGATCACTTCCCTACCCAAAAAGCTGTGCTTCACTTCGTCATCCTTCCCTCCCCCAAACTCTGGGAACACTGATGTTTTTATTGTCTCTCTAGCTTTACCTTTTCCATAACGTCATATAGTTGGAATTATGCAGCATTTAGCCTTTTCGGATTAGCTTCTTTCACTTAGTAATATATATGTATGTTTCCTCCATGTCTTTTCATTGGTTAATAGCCTTTCTTTTTAGTGCTGAAAAATAATCCCTTGGATGACTCTACCACAATTTATTTATCCATTCACCTACCAAAGGGCATCTTGGCACTTCCAAGTTTTAGCAGTTATGAATAAAGCTGCTGTCAGGATTGTCCAAAGAAAGACACAGTGGATACAAAGCTAAATTCTTATCAATAGTAAAAAGAATGAATGAATTATGGCATATCTATACCATAAACCACTGTGTTGTCATTATAAAGAATGGAATGAAGCTCTACTGTTTGGCTTAGAGGAATTTCCATGAGACATCCTTTAGTGAGAACACTAAGATGTAGGAAAGCATATGTAACTTGTGTAGAAAAGATGATGTGACTGGAAAACAATAAGAAAAAAGGAAGTGTACTTATATATTTAGGGAGAGCTACGGGTGTACATAAAAGAATGTTATTACCATTTCTATATTAACTATAGATGTTATTTATATTAGATTGTTTGTTAATGTAGGTTGGCTTTGGTGAACAAGAAGGGTAAAAAGGATAAGAGGCCAAGCAAAAGAAGAAAAACTGCACAAAGAAAATCTTCTAAAGGTATATGATCACAGAGCAGGGAGGAGACAAAATGGGGGAGTAGAAGAACTTGAACTCACCTCCTGTCATGAAATCACCAAACTTACAACTAACTGCCAAATGAAAAAGACTGACACCTACCAAAAAAGATATTCTGTACATCCATAGATGAAGAAGAAGCCACAGTGAGATGATAGAAGGGGCACACCTGTGATGTAATCAAATTTCATTCCTACCTGGTGGACAACCCACAAAGTGAAAAATATTATTTATATCACAGAGGTTCTCCCATGGAGTGAGAGTTCTGAGCTCCACATGTCAGGTTCCCTAGCCTGTGAGTCTGACACTGAGTGGAGAAGCCCCCAGAGCATTTGACTTTGAAGGCCAGGAGCTCCAAAGGACTGGGAGAAACAGAAATTCCACTCTTGGTGGGCACACACAAGGTTTTGCATGCCCTGGAACATAGTAAAGTGGCGACTACGCAAGAGCCTGAGCCACACCTACCTGTGGGTCTCAGAGGGTCTTTTGGAAGGGAGGGGCCAGCTCAGGCTCACTGTGTCGGCAAGGACACTAGAGGCAGAGGCTCCAGGGAACAGTCATTGGCATGAGCTTTCTCAGAGGTCTCGATAGCAAGACCTGGGCCCACCCAACAGACTGCGGGCTCCTGTGCTTGGACACCTCAGGCCAAACAATCAACAGGGTGAAAACGCACACAGACTGCCTAAAGCCTGAGCTCACAGCTATGGCCCTGACATGGCCCTGCCTACCAGAGAGACAAGACCCAGCTGCACCAGTGGGCAGGCACCAGTCCCTCCCACTAGGAAGCCTGTGCAAGCCTCTGGACCATCATCATGCACCAGAGGCAGATTCCAGAAACAAGCATAATTACACACCTGCAGCCTGAGAAAAGGAGGCCACACACACACAGAAAGGTAGACAAAATGAGTCAGCAGAGAAGTATGTTCCACCTGAAGGAATAAGATAAAAGCCCAGAAGAACAAAGAAGTGAAGTGGAGTAAGGCAATCAGACTGAAAAAGAACTCAGATATGACAGTAAAAATGATCCAAGATCTCAGAAAGACAATGGAGGCACAGACTGAAAAGATACCTGAAATGTGTCACAAAGACCTAGAAAACTAAAAACAAACAAACAAACAAAACGAGTTGAGCAATACAGTAAGTGAAATGAAAAATACACTAGAAGAATAAAAAAATACACTTGACAGAATCAGTACCAGAATAAATGAGGCAGAGGAGCAAGTTAAGTGAATTGGAAGAGAGATTGGTATTGGTGGAAATCACTGCTACAGAAAAAAGAATGAAAAGAAATGAGAACAGTTTAAGTGACCTCTCAGACATTAAAGCACCAAAATTCACATTAAAACGGTCCCAGAAGGAGAAGAGAAAGTTCCTGAGAAAATATCTGAAGAAATAGCCAAAAGCTTCCCTAACGTGGGAATGTAGACATTCAAGTCCTAGAAGCACAGAGTCCCATACAGGATAAACCCAAGGAGGAAGATGCCAAGACACATACTTATCAAACTGACAAAAATTAAAGACCAAAGAGAAAATATTAAAAGCAACAAAGGGAAAGCAGCAAGTAACATACAAAGGAATCCCCATATGGTTATCATCTGACTTTTCAGCAGAAACTCTGCAGCTTGAAAGAACTGGCATGATATACTGAAAGCGATGAAAGGGAAAAAACCTATAAACAAGAATACTCTACCAAGCAAGGCTCTCATTCAGATTCAACAGAGAAATCAAAGGTTTTATAGACAAGCAAAAACTAAGAGAATTTAGCACCACCAAACCAGCTTTACAACAAATTTCTCTAGGTGGAAAAGAAAAGGCCACAACTTAAAAAAAAAAAAAAAAAAAGGAAAATTACAAATGGGAAAGTTCATCAGTAAAGTCAAACAAACTGTAAAGACAGAAAATCATTTACAAACTAAAAAGGTATCAAACCAGCAATCATGAGGAGAGTACAAATGCAGGATATTGGAAATGCATTTGAAATTAAGAGGCCAGCAACTTAAAACAATCTTGTATGTTATAGACTGCTATATAAAAACCTCATGGTATTAATAGCTGCAAACCAAAAACCTATGATAGGTATATACACAAAAAAGAAAGATCAATCCAAGCACAACACCAAAGACAGTTATAAAATCACAAGAGAATAGAACAAAAGAGAAAGGTACCTACAAAAGCAAATCCTAAAGAATTAACAAAATGACAATAAGAACATACATACTAATAAATACTTTCATCTATATTGTCTAAGAGACCCACTTCATATCTAGAGACTATATAGACAAAGTGAGGGAGTGGAAATAGCTATTCCACACAAATGGAAATTAAAAAAACCTGGAGTAGTGACAGTCATATCAGACAAAAGAGACTTTAAAATAAAGACTGTTACAAAAGACAAAGAAGAATACTACATAATCAAGGCATCGATCCAAAAAGATAAGAGTTGCAAATATACATGTACCCAACATAGGAGCACCTCAATATATAAGACAAATGCTAGCAGCCGTAAAAGTACAAGTCAACAGCAACACAAGAATAGTGGGGGCTCTAATGCCCCACTTACCTCAATGAATGGATCAGAGAAAAAAGTCAATAAGGAAACATAGGCCTTAAAGGACACATTAGACCTGATGGACTTAATTCATGTTTATAGAGCATGTCATCCAAAGGTAGCAGAATATACATTCTTCTCAAGTGCACATGGAACATTTTCCATGATCGATCACTTACTGAGCCACAAAGAAAACCCTGGTATATTATATGGAAATTTCTTTTGCAACCATAGCACTATGAAATTAGACATCAACTATAAAAAAAAAAAAAACCTGCCCAAAACACAAACACATGGAGACTAAATGACAAACAAAAAAATCGATCATTGAAGAAATCAAAGAGCAAATCAAAAAGACTCAGACAAATGAAAACACAACAATCCAAAAATGTTGGGATGCAGCAAAAGCAGTTTAAGAGGGAAGTTTATAGCAATACAGTCTTACCTCAGGAAACAAGAAAATTTTCAAATAACCTACCTTGCACCTAGAGCAACTAGAGAAAGAAGAACAAACAAAACCCAAAGTTAGTAGAAGGGAATAAATCATAAAGATCAGAGCAAAAATGAATGGAATACAGACCAAAAAAAAAAACCAGAAGAGATGAGTTAAACTAAAAGATGGTTCTTTGAAAAAATAAAATCGATAAAGCTTTAGCCAGACTCATCTAAAAAAGGGAGAGGTCTCAAATCAATAAAATTAGAAATAAAAAGGAGAAATTACAAATGGTACCACAGAAATACAGAGGATTGGAAGAGACTACTACAAACAACTATATGCCAATGAAATGGACAACCTAGAAGAAATGAACAAATTCTTAGGAAGGTACAGTCTCCCAAAACTGAAATCAGGAATAAATAGAACAGACCATAGCTCAGTTGGTAAAGAATATGCAGGCAATGCAGGAGACTCCATTCAATTCCTGGGTCAGTAAAATCCCCTGGAGAAGGGATAGGACACCCGCTCCAGTATTGTTGGGCTTCCCTTGTGGCTCAGCTGGTAAAGAATCTGCCTGCAATGCAGGAGACCTTGGTTCAATCCCTGGTTGGGAAGATCCCCTGGAGAAGAGAGAGACTACCCACTCCAGAATTCTGACCTGGAGAATTCCAAGACTACAGAGTCACAAAGAGTCGGACATGACTGAGTGACTTCCATGAACAGATCAATCACAAGTACTGAAATTGAAACTCATTCTATGGGGACACCATCACTTTGATACGAAAACCAGACAAAGACACCCCAAAAAGGAAAACTTACAGGTGAATATCACTGATGAACACAGATGTAAAAACCCGCAACAAAATATTAGCAAACCAAATCCAACAATACATTAAAAGAATCATATACCATGATCAAATGGGATTTATCCCAGGGATACAAGAATTTTTTTTAATATCTGCAAATCGATTAGTGTGATATACCACAGTAGCAGACTGAAGAATAAAGCCACATGATCATCTCAATATATGCAGAAAAAGCTTTTGACAAAAATCAACATCCCTTTATGAAAAAACTCTCCAGAAAGTGGGGATAAAGGGAACTTAACTCAGCATAATAAAAGCCATATGACATACCCACAGGAAACATCGTGCTCAATGGAGAAGAGCTGAAAGCTTTTCTTCTAAGATCAGGAGCAAGACAAGGATGTCCACTCTCACCACTTTTATTCAATATAACTTTGCAAGCCATAGTCATGGAAGCCAGAGAAGAAAGAAATAAAAGGAACCCAAATTGGAAAAGAAGATGTAAAACTGTCACTCTTTGCAGGTTACATTATACTATACATAGAAAATACTAAAAGATGCTACCAGAAAGCTACTAGAGCTCAAAANGGGTTGCCATTTCCTTCTCCAATGCATGAAAGAGAAAAGTGAAAGTGAAGTCGCTCAGTCTGTCCCACTGTTAGCAACCCCATGGACTGCAGCCCACCAGGCTACTCCGTCCATTGGATTTTCCAGGCAAGAGTACTGGGGTAGGGTGCCATTGCCTTCCCCGGCCCTGACTCTATACCACAGGCAATGCCCTAAGCTCAGGTGAACATCAACAAATATCATTTCAAGAAGGCTTATATCAAGCAGCTTTTGCTACAGTGAAGCTGTGAAACACAGAACCTCGAAATCTCAGAGGCTTCTGTGGACTGAAAAAGACTGTACAGTGTGACAGTTGTGAGTTAAGGTTTGTTCAGAGCCAACTGAGGGTTATAGCTCAGGAGAGAACCCCTCAGATAGCTCTGAGGAACTGTTCCAAATAGGTAAAGGGGGAGGTCAGTATATACATGATTTTGTTAAGGGCAGTATGTACAGTCAAGCACATATTTTGGCAGAAGGTTGCTGCTAGTCTTGAGGAGCAGATGTCTTCATTAATGATTTTACTGCTTTTCTAGATATGAGAGAATGCAAGAAATTGGGCTTATAAAATATTCTCCTGAAAATATCTAACTAGATGAAGGCCAGTCCTGCCAATTTTTCCCAGACTTCTGCCCTGAACTCCTTTCGGGATGTGTTGAAGGTCAGCGACTGCTGAATATACATGCATGCTAAGTTACTTCAGTTGTGTCTAACTCTTTGCAACCCTATGGACTATATCCCACCAGGCTCCTCTCTCCATGGAATTCTCCAAGCAAGCACCCTCCTCCAGGGGATCATTCTGACCCAGAGATCAAGCTGACATCTCTCAGGTCTGCATTGGCTGGTGGATTCTTTACCACTAGTGCTACCTGAAAAGCCCCAGTGACTGCAGCGGCTGCAATCTAACCCCAGGTTCTAAGCTATCTGAGTTCTTGGCGTGCAGGGAGGAGTGTCTTAGAAGGCCAGCTTCTAGAACCCTATTCCCTAGTTGATTTACATTTCAGTGGAGGAGGAAGCCATGCCCCACAGTCCAGTGGGAAGCCTCCATCTGACCCAGCTTGTCACCAGGAAATATGATCAAGACATTGAGAATATTGGCTCTAATCTTTATAAGACTTCTCAAAAGAAGGTATTATTGTCCTGATTGTCCCAGCAAAGACTCAGTGAAGTGAAAAAGCTCATGTGGGCTCATACAGTGGCAGAGCCAGGATTAGAATTCCAGGACAGCTTATCTCTCAGGTTGCCCCACTGCCCAGAATATCACCTTAAGTGTTGTTCATAGAGAAAACAAAATAAAGGGATGAAAGTGCTCCAAATATACTAGCAATTATTCTCATTACAGAAAAGAAAACAAGGCAGCTGAAGACGTGAATGTCTTGTGTGCACCACCCTGGATGGTGCTGATGCATCCCTGAGGGGCTCCTGTTGGTACCTAAGGTTTGGTTCACACATCTACATTTTGTTGCAGACTATGAGTTCTTCAGGTTAGGAGCTGGGGTTTGTTCATCACCATATCCTGAAGGATGAGCCCAGTCCCCAGGAAGCACTCAATATGCACCTTTGGAATGGTAATGGGGAAGGGATAGAGGGCTTGGTCAGTGACAACAGGCCCAGTGATGATGGCATCCACTGAAGGGACTAGAGGGCCACCCAAGGATGAGGCTTGTTCCTGAGCCTCCAACTCATGATCTCTCACTCTGCTCTCTCCAGCTGTGGGCCAGCTCAGGCCTTCTTCAGTAGCTATATGTGGTGGGGGTCCCAGCCACAGGGACTCCTCCTCATCCTGGGGGAACATATTCCTGAACAGGAGAACTCATGCTGACATTTTTCCTCCTTTCACTGAAATACTTACAAGTATTAAGTTTCTAGAATCCTGCAAGTTACCTTAATGACATTAGTTCCTCCAGGGGGTACTAAATGCTGGTCCCCTTTCCTCTCTCCGCTTTTTTACCTCACAGGGTCTTTCTTGCAGGAGCAAAGCATGCTGAGTAATGGCCGGGCCAGCCATTCAGGAAGGCTGCTGAAATTCACTGCTGCCCCTCCCTGTTTGCATTTATGTAGTGTGGTCCCTGAAAACCAGAGCTTTTCCCTTCAGACTTGAGCCCTACTGGGGCAGAAAATGGAAGAGAAGAAGGGTCGGCAAGAAGCCCTGTGACAGAGGCAGCAGCAAAAGTGTCAGAAGGGGTGGGATTAAAGATGCTCAGACTAAAGGACGACCACCTGACCAGACAACAGAAAGCTTGATTCAACATGAGAGTCGAGGCTCGTGAGCTCTGTAACCATGGGCAGTATAATAACACCCCCTGCTACACTGCATTCTGTGTTGACAACCATTCACTCCCTCTCTACTCAGGCCATGGTTCCCTGCAGGCAGAGTATTATATGTAATTCCCCACAGCAGTGATTTTAGGTTTGGCCAAGAGACTTGCTAATGAAATGAGAGTGCAGATGGGCTGTAGGCTACATCTGAGGAGAAGTTTTTTTTTAAGACACTTGGGGAATCTGTCTCTGCCCTTTTTGTTCCGACCTCCACCCTGAGAACAGCTTGTCCCAGAGAGCAGCTCAGTCGACCCCAGCAGAGGCTAGCAGAGCCCCCCCAACTGCAGCTGCTGTTGTAAAGTGAGGAAGGAAAAAGGTGGTGGCTGGTTGTAAGCCCCTGACAAATGGGGGCTGTTTGTCACCATGATGAAACCTAACTAACGTGACACCACCATCACCCCCACCACCACCCCCGCCCATGAGCATTACAAGGGCTTTCTCAAACTGTGCTTTCTCGGCTAATACTCAGACAGCTCTGGGGCGGTGCGTGGGTAGGGGGAAGGGCTAGCCCAGGCTTCGTTTTCCTCATGATCAAGTGAAGACACTGAGAGTGATTGGAGGGTGAATGTCATGTCACACAGACTTTCAAGCCAGGCCTCCTCATTACAGCTCCAATGTGGTCCCCATTCACAGCTTCTTCCCCACACCAAGCCTGTCCCAGCCTCTGGATGACATACACCTAGGGACCCCAGATCCAGGGGCTGTCAGGATCCCTGGGGACCCAGTTGACAAGCTAGATCCCTATCCTCCATTCTGACACCAAGAGCCCCTCCACCACAGTGTGTGTGAGGGAGGGGTGAGTCCCAGACAACCACGTTCTTAAGAGATGATAAAAAGCTCTAGGAGAGGCCCTGGTCTGTCACATCAGAAGAAGCCCTGTGCAGCCTCACCTCTGCTCCTCATTAGCTATGACCATAAGGCAAGTCGCTTAACCTTTTACCAAAAACTGCAATAAGAATATTTGCGGTCTCTTCTTTTTAGAGCTCTTGTAAGAACCCAATGAAGTAATTAGGTGTGAACGTGCATCGCCTGTAGCAAAGTGATGTGGAAGAGGCGAGACTGTGAGTATCTTGAAAAAGCAGTGGCTTATCATCTCTCCCTTTGAGGTCAGTGTCCCATGGTGACTTGCTTCTCTGGGCTGCAGCCAGTGTGGCAGCCTTGCTACCACTCCAAACCGCCCCCAGCATAAGCCTGGCCCTAGTGCCATCCCCAGCTGCCCAGAGAGTGAAAACAGGAGGGATGGGCACCATGTCAAGGGGAATTAATTGGACGCCTGGAAAAGGCCAACAAAAAACTGAGCTGAGTAATAGGTCTGAAGGTGCCAGACCAGCTCAGCAGGTTACAAAATCGTTAACTGGGAAGACTGAGCCAGGTTCATTTCTGTTCCCCCATTAATCATTTCAGTGTCTCCTTTGGTTTCTGAGAAGCCCTCAGTGCAGGAGTGATGGGAGTACTTTCTGAGGAAGAGTGAATCTCTTCCCGCCTCCCCAGGGGCTGGAAGCAAACTCAATCAGTATGTGGTCCAGGTGGGTAAACCAAGGCCCAGATAGGTGAAGAGTCTACCAAGGTCACACAGTGAACCAGATCTTCATGTGCCCAGCCAGGAGTCCCTGCCACTCCATTCTGCTCTAGAATAGTATCTTGGCCTTTGGATCACACTTTGAGAAGGTTTCCATGTGTACAAGTGTGTGTGATCCACACAAAGACTTTGGCATAGTCAATAAAGCAGAAATAGATGTTTTTCTGGAACTCTCTTGCTTTTTCCACGATCCAGTGGATGTTGGCAATCTGATCTCTGGGTAAGGTCCGTCTAGTCAAGGCTATGGTTTTTCCTGTGGTCATGTATGGATGTGAGAGTTGGACTGTGAAGAAGGATGAGTGCTGAAGAATTGATGCTTTTGAACTGTGGTGTTGGAGAAGACTCTTGAGAGTCTCCTGGACTGCAAGGAGATCCACCAGTCCATTCTGAAAGAGATCAACCCTGAGATTTCTTTGGAAGGAATGATGCTAAAGCTGAAACTCCAGTACTTTGGCCACCTCATGCGAAGAGTTGACTCATTGGAAAAGACTCTGATGCTGGGAGGGATTGGGGGCAGGAGGAGAAGGGGACGCCCGAGGATGAGATGGCTGGATGGCATCATGGACTCAATGGACGTGAGTCTGAGTGAACTCCAAGAGATGGTGGTGAACAGGGAGTCCTGGCGTGCTGCGATTCATGGGGTCGCAAAGAGTCGGACACGACTGAGCGACTGAACTGAACTGAAGTGTGTGTGAGTGTGTGTGTGTGTGTGAGAGAGAAAGAGAGAGAGAGAATGTGTGTGTTTGTGTGTATAATGTACAGTATAAATCACATTCACATGTGTATAGAGAAAAATGTCAGTGTGTGTGTGTGTGCATCTGTGTTGTGAGTGGGGTGAGAGGAGGTGAGGGTGTGTCTTGTACGATGAGGGCTTGTAGTGTCTGTGTGATGGAGAAAGCATTGATGAATGAGGCTCTAAAGGGAGACTAAGCCAAGGTGGGTTGCCTCTCCCTTTTCAGGGAGGCCCAGCCCTGAAAATCCTGACTTCTCTCTCTCAGCTCCCTTCAGCAGCCATACTTCTTTCATGGATGATAAATACCTGATTTCTGTCCATGGTTTCATCTTCTTCCCATACTCAATTGTCTCTGATTCTAGAACTTTCCTAAAAATACACAGCCTGCCCTACCTGTATCCTGTATGCCCTCCACCCTCCAGTGAGTGGATTATGAGTGTAACCTATGAGACAAAAGACATGTGGCCAAGGAACAACAATGTCCAAGATGATCCACATCCAGGACCTGGATGGGAAATGGGAAGTTTTGACATATTTTCAAAGTATTCTTTTTAATCTCAGAAGCCTAAAATGGAGATGTTGGCAGGCCCCAGAAAATTAGTAACTTGGATATATGAAAACTACTATGCCACTCTGTTTAACACATGCTCTGGCATATTTAAGATATATTTAAAATTTTGGAAAGGCCAAGAGAGTTTGGCTTCTTTAAGAAAAGGGCTGTCAGAAGAAGGCTCTACAATCCTGCATGCTGCGGGCTCTGAGGCTGAGTCTTCAGTGGGTCTGAGGGGTCTGCTCTTCAGAAAGGCAATACAGGCAGGTGGAGGGACCTTGGCAGGGGGCAGAAGGTGAAGCCTTCCTGAGTTAGTGAGCCAGTCATCAGGGAACCACAAACTGATTAGAGGAGGCCAGACTGTGAACCATAGGAGTTTTCATTTTCTTTGTCCTCTGAACCACTAAAGGAAAAGAAACAAGAAGTCAGTTGTCTCCTGAAAGGACTTGGAGAGAGAGGAGGAGGCAGAGACCCCAAGCAAAAGCCAAATCAGAAGGAACATGGGCCAGAGGTTCGCAGACAGGCAGAAGCTGAAAGAGTGTTAAAAGGATTCCTGGAACATAAGAGAAAACCTTAGGTCAAGCAGCAATTAATGACAGCTCCATTCAAAGGCACCAATCTGGGCCTCACTCTTCTATTGATACTTCTCTCTACACCCCATCAAAACCTCAAACTTACTTCGCCTCCTATGGAGTAAAGTTAATTAATGCATAGCAGTTTTTTTCTTTAACCTTTCTTTTTATAGAAGAATTCTGACTGACTCTATCTTAAGCACTATCATTGAGATGTCAACTCTTTACACCTGGAGAAGAAACTGCAGGGCATCATCCATCCTCAGCTGAACCTTCCCTGTGAGATCTGTGATAATTAGCTGCTCACCAATGGTCCTCATGGTAGGAAAGATGTGGCAGAAATAAGATAGGTGACAGAAATAAGAGCTGGAAACCTACCCCCTTCCATGCCACTGGGGAAAAATTTAAATACGAATGAGTGAGAGTTACATTGTTATAGAAATAATTTGAAAACTATTATAGGGGGCACATGAATTCCATTTAATTATTACAGATGTGACCACACATCATTGTGCTGTGACATCAAGCTGAGGTCGTGGTGGTCGATAAATGAGAGGCCCCACTGAGGTCTTAGGCTCCATGTCCCAAAGACAGAGAATGCTGGAATCCTTGCCCTACCAGCCTCAAGGACACTTTGATATGTTCCCAAGTGGGAAAGAAATCACATTTTTATGATTCTGCTGGAGTTCTTCTCTTTGTATAGGTACTCAAACTCAAAATACTTCTGCTATTAATTTGGAATATTCTTATCTCAAAAGAGCAGCAAAACACATCTTGTCCTGTTCAGACCAACATTAGGACATTTGTTCAGATGCCAGGGCCTTCTTTACTTTTAGCACTTTTGAGAAAGCACATTTGAGAAGGCACTTACTCCTCACCCAAAAAGGCACTGACTATTTTAGGACACTGGTGACCAATGTCTCACTTTGCCTGTATTCTGATTTAGAACAAAAACTTGTATTCGAAGTTTATTTCTTCAGTTATGTTCTCTAGCTGGTTTGTACAATTCACTGTTACGGAATTTTCAAATAGCATTTTAATTATTTGTCTCACCTATTTTTCTCTCCCTTGCCCAGATGATGATCTCTTTGAAGAATGGGATAAAGTCTTACTCATATCTTTGCATATTCTTCATCAAAAGGTTTGCATATAGAAATTGATTAATAAATGTTTGGTTTTGAATGTGAGAATGGACATACAAGTACAATACAATCTGCTTTCCAAAATAGACAAATGCGATCTGCTTTCCATTAGTGAGAGCAGGCGTATAATTTAATAAAGTTTATATATGCCTCCTTTTTCATTTATAAAGTCTACAGGTATGTGGTCAGTAGCCAGCAGCCTAGAAATGGTCTTTGTGTGTGTATTTAGTCTCTAGAGTGAGTGAGTGAAGTTGCTCAGTCATGTCGGACTCTGCGACCCCGTGGACTGTACCTTACCAGGCTTCTCCATCCACGGGATTCTCCAGGCAAGAATACTGGAGTGGGTTACCGTTTCCTTCTCCAGAGGATCTTCCCAATCCAGGGATCGAACCCAGGTCTCCCGCGCTGGAGGCAGACGCTTTAACCTCTGGGCCACCAGGGAAGCATTTAGTCTCTAAGTCATGTCCTATTCTTTGCAACCTCATAGACTGCAGCACACCAGGAACAGCAACAAGCCTTCCTCGTCCTTCACTGTCTCCCAGAGCTTGCTCAAATTCGTGTTCACTGAGTCAGTGATGCTGTCTAACCATCTTATCCTCAGTCGCCCTCTTCTCCTTTTGCCTTGGGGAAAACTGTAGTCCCTGTGAGTTGTCCAGGGTCCTGATTTCTGCTAGAATCTCATTCAAAGCAGTCCAGGCACAGAGTTGGAAAGCCTTGAACCGAGCCTCACGATGCTCCCTGCTTGCCTGCAAGGGCTGTGGTGAGCCAGTGGAACTCCACCTGCCTGATTATAACTTTCCTGGTGCACTGAGCCAATTGCCCTGTGTTGGTTCCTGGGACTGACTGTGATGACATTTTCTAGACTTAGCCATTTCCTCTCACTCCATATGCCTTTTTAGTTCTCCTGGCCAAAAAATACTCTCTGTAAACTACTGAGAAACTCATTTATTCCAAAGAGTAAATGATTCGCAAGGCTTAGTTTATTACTCCTCCTCGGAACCTTTGCAACTTAAAGGGGACAGCGCCTTAAGTCAAAAAAGGAATTGTGGCATTTCAGGCAGAAGCATACCCTCAGTCCTTTCCTCCTGGCATATAGTCCCCTGTCCAGCATTCCTGCCTATCCTGTCTTCTTCTCCTCCTTGGTGCTGTCATCTTCCTACTATCTTCATTCGTAGAGGACTCTGGTCCTGAGTCATATGACTTCAGAATCCACGTGGATGACCATCCAACTCTGGCCTTTCAGTCTCTTGATCTTCTCGTTCCCATGACCTTATTCTCTCTTTTACATTGGTCACTTTTTTCCGAAACCACCGAATTCTTATCATGATTCATTTTATACATAGGTGTCAGCTTCCTCTCCTGCTAGCTTGGTCAACTTCTCCCCAAATGGTTTTTAAGCCTCCTTGGAACCTTCAGTCAATGAAACCCCTTCACTCTCTGCCAACCCATCAGTTGGCCTCTTCTTTCATTCTCCTCTTTACCCAACTTAGATCTCATGACTCATCACTCATTAGAACTCTAAATACCTCTTCCACTCTGTGCTTTTATCACTCCTCTTTGGCAAAAAGCCAGCTCGGAATGGACCAAACTCCCCTTTTGCTCTAAGGCAGAGCACAAGCTGATGAGTCTTAATAAGAAAGTACCACATCAGGGCAGATCAATTTCACCCTGTATTCTTGATAACTATTCTCTGATGCCTCTCCACACTGCCCAGCAGCATGCCCTTTTCCTCTCATCAACTCTCCAGCATGCTTCTGGTCTCATATGCCCTCCTCAGACCTCCGACTCCCTCACTGCTTTCCTCACTCTTGGCTTGCAACCCTGCCTCCTATTTCTCAGGGAACACTGAGTCTGTTAGGTGGAGCTCTCTCAGCCACCCACTGCCAAGTGCTCAAGCCCACCCCCTCCCTCCTGTTCCCTGGCCTTTTCTCCCTCCTACCACCCAAGGCTGGTCCATCCACATGCCTTAAGATCCATCTTCTCCTGCTCTGTCAGGAAATGCACACTTTTCATGATCCCTTCTTTCTCCAGCTCCCTCTCTAATGGATTTCTCCCCAGGATATTTACATACCCATAAGTTTTTTTTGTTCTTGCTTGTTTGTTTGTTTTCTATTTAAAAACCACCTTCTCTCAAACTTGCAGACCCTTCTAGCCATTGTCTCATCATTCTGTACCTTTCAAGTGAAACCTCTTTAAAAAGATTGCTTTATTTACAGCTCCTCACTGTTCTCAGTCATTAAAATACCCCTGGCTGGCTTTTGTCCTTTTCATGCCACTGAAACAGCTCTTGCTGGGTCACGAGCCACCACTATGCCCCCAATCCAGTGGGCGCATTTCCATTCTCACTTCACTGCATCTGCCCGTTCTCACTGGTCCTGCTAAATGCTTATTTCTCGAGATACTCTCTTCCCTTTGCTCTGGTGACACAATAATGCCCCACTCCTAGATATTCTGCCTGTCACAAGTATCTCCTTTTATTGACTAATTCATATTAGAATTCCTCCAGAACTTGACTTAGGCCACCTCCTCACAGCAAGCTCATCAGCCTCGTGGCATCAGATTCCACCCACATGGAGATGAACTCTGAAACCCACCTTTGACCCTGATCTTCATTCCCTTCGCTCTTTCACACTCCTTATTCTGCCAGGCTCTCCTGAAGCAACCTGGGCGTTTGTTTCTTCATCCAAATATCTTAAGAACAGAGTGTCCAGGAGTTCCTAAACCAGTCCACCCAGCACCCAGCGATCCTCCTGACCCCAAGCTCCTGGTGAACATCCTATGACAAAACTTCACTTCAACCTCAGGGCCTGCACTGCTGCATTTCTCCAGTTGACTTTGGTGTGCAGCAGACTAGTTAAAGGGCTTCCTGAAAAGCTCAGCTGGTAAAGAATTCACCTGCAATGCAGGAAACCCTGGTTCAATTTCTGGGTTGGGGAGATCCCCTGGAAGAGGGCGTTGCAACCCACTCCAGTATACTTGGGCTTCCCTGGTGGCTCACACAGTAAAGAACCTGCCTACAGTGCAGGATACTTGGGTTCCATCTCTAAGTTGGGAAGATCCCCTGGAAGAGGGCGTGGCAACCCATTCCAAAATTCTTGCCTGGAGAACTCCCATGGACAGAGGTGCCTAGGAGGCTATGGTCCATGGGGTCACAAAGATCTGGACACGACTGAGTGGCTAAGCACAGCACAGCACAGACTGGTTAAAACCTTAGCTCTGCAGTTTGTTGAATGACCACAGGGCTGTATTATTTAATGGGATTATGTTATTTAACCCCTCTAAGCCTTGGTTTCCTCATCCATAATGTGGGGATAATACTACTAATAAAGTCTGAGATTTCTACTAATTATATGAATTATTATGTGGTAGGCTTAGAACAGTGTCTGCCATATAATGGTAATCTTATTATGACTGTACTTACATTTAGCCACAATGATTCCTTCCTGCATTCTTTTCTGCATAGCCCCTAAAATGTTCTTGACAGGCAGACCCTGACAGGCAGACATTGACCTCTAGACATTGACTTGCTCCATTATGAAGACCAAGTCTTCCCACATGTGCTCCTTCAGCACCCTTTCTAGGCCCTAAAGGTCCCTCTATGTAGCCACCTGCCCCCTCCTGCAGGCCCAGAGGGTGTGTCCTGTCTCCTCACAGGGCAGCCCCCTCTCCTTCAGGACATCCCGGCTGCCACAAACTCAGGCACCTCCCTCCACCAGTTATCCAGCCTATCTTTCTTATTCAGACTCTCCTACTTCTCCCTCAGTTTCAAATCAGAAAGATCCTCAAGTTTTTTCTAGTCCTAAGCAAAATTTTTTAAAAATAAAAATCCCTCTTTTCTTGCCTTCTCTTCCCTAGCAATTTTCTTGCATGGCATCCGCACAGGTTTTGCTTCCCACCCTCTTCTCAGCCCTCATCACATGCCCTCTCTGCTCTCAAAGGCTTTCTCCCCGTGCAGGTGGGTCATCCTCCTGGTCAGGCCTTTCTGCCCATGTCATTCAGCTGACCACACTCTCCTTTCGCGCTGCCTCTTCCCTAGGGAATGCTGGGTCTTGTCCCTCTTGTTCTCCATCTCTATCGTGGTGTCTTACTACTAAATAGACTCACACTGGGGGTGGACTTCTATTCGTGGACTCAAGTTCTCAAGAATTATTGCATTTCTTTATTTTCTATTAAGATTTTCAGGGCTAAAATCGCATCTGCTTGGGTTGGTAAAAAATTCAGTCTCAGTCCTCTTCTTTCTCTGGGGGTGGAGGTGGAGTCTTTACAATGGTTCCAAAGCAAAACACAGGGCTAAGGAAAAGTGAGACCTCTTTGCTAATAAGACATTGATTTGCTCTGATTACCACTGAGAATTCTGCTGGCTTAAGCTGTGAGGCCTTGCGTGCCCTGTTGCTTCCTACCAAGCTCGAGTCCATGAAGCTTTGGCAGGGCCAGCAAGTCAGGCACCATGGACTTCCCACCTTGGGGTCCTGCCAGTGCTTGGAATAGTGCCAGGACCAAGGAAAGGGACCCCAGTGCTGCTCTGCTCCAGGACAACTGAACCTGCCCAGTGGCTGAGAAACCTTCCTTGTTTCTACTACCCTCAACTTCTACAGACGGCCTTAGCCTCGTAAACATCAGAGCCCTGCCTCCTGATGCTTGAAGCATAAAGTCTGTGACCTATCTCAATCAAGTAAGGGAAAACACAAAGAGAAAAGATCAATCTGTGGCTCAAAACAGCATCCTGCCACCACACTCAAGAGTGTGTTTGCCAGGAGTTGAGGGGTTGGAGCTGTAATATTTTTTTTCCGACATAGCAGATTTGACCAAATTTATTCCTGATGATGTGAATATGAGATTATGCTATATTTTTCTTTGCTTGCTATTGCATTTTTAATGTCTCAAAATGAATAACAAAATTTTAAATCTCCTATAAAAATTTATCTTCCAAGTAGGCATTTTCTGGTTTATGCCCTTATACTATCTTCCTTGACGATGACACCTATTTTCATGGTCTCCCCTTTCACCAGAGCACAGGTGATTCTGAAATTGATCTCACGGCCTCTTCATGTCATCTCCTACATGTCAGCACGTCATTTCCAAGTGATCCCTGGACATCTACATTTGCATATCTGACAGGCAGCTCAGGCTTACCTGCCACCATCGACACAGAGCCCCTTGCCCGCATCATTCCCATCCATCATCAAGCCCAGTCAACTCAACCTCAAAACCTCTCAAATCAATCTCCTTCTACCCATCTCCACTGCCACCCCCGACCCAAACCACCCCTGCCTCTCACTTGGAAAGCCACAACCACCCCTCAAAGTCTCCCACTCGCCCTCCAACCTGTGCTCCACTCAGCAGCCTCAATGAGATTTTAACCCCATACATCAGACGGGGTCTCTCCCGCCTAAAGCCCCCCGCCATTTTTCCCTGCAGAGTAATGTTCAGACTCTCCAGTGTGGCTTGCAAGCCTGGATGTAACCCAAGTTCTGTCACCATTTAGCTTGGTCTTCCCCCCATTCCCTGCAGTCCAGGTACCCTCACTTCTTTCAGTGCCTCCAACTGGCCAAATTCTTTCCCGCCTTCATACCTCACCTGTGCTAGGTTCTTTCCCAGTGCTGTTCCTCAGTACAGAATGCCTTCCTCCTTTGTCCCTGGCGCAACCCCTACTCATCCAGGTTTCAGCTGAAAGGTGATGTCCCAGAAAACTCCTTCCTGATCTACCTGAATCTGGGGCCCTTCATCTTCCCAGGGTCCTTAGGATAGCTTGCTTGCAATGATGCTTTCATTTCTCATGATCTTTGGTTAACGTCTGTCTCACACTCAATACAGGTAGAGATCTCGTATACACCCCACTCCTGTCCTGTCCTCCTAGAGGGCTAGTTCAGCGCCAGGCATATAACAGGTCTCTGCTGCTGCTGCTAAGTCACTTCAGTCGTGTCCAACTCTGTGCGACCCCAGAGACCAGGCTCCCCCGTCCCTGGGATTCTCCAGGCAAGAACACTGGAGTGGGTTGCCATTTCCTTCTCCAATGCATGAAAGTGAAAAGTGAAAGTGAAGTCGCTAAGTCATGTCCGACTCCTAGCAACCTCATGGACTGCAGCCTACCAGGCTCCTCCGCCCATGGGATTTTCCAGGCAAGAGTACTGGAGTGGGTTGCCATTGCCTTCTCCATAACAGGTCTCAGTAAATGTTAATTGAATAGACTGATGAATGTTTATGTTTGATCCTATCCTATTCTCTTCTCCTCTTCCTACCATATCGTCCTCTTATAGTGTGTTTCCTCCCGAGTCATTGGTGCTTGAAAACACCTCACCCCTCAGGCTCAAAATTGTAGTGTTCCCCTTGACTCTTTCTATGCCTCACTTCTTCTACTCAACATGAAGTCAAAATACATCAAGTACACCTCTAAATAGGTCCAACACACACTGCCTCTCCTCCAGTCCCAGTACTTGGTCTAGGCTTCCTCCCTTTAGATGGTTAAACTTGCTGCCCAGCTGCCCCTCCCTCAGTGACCCCAGTCTGTTCTTTCCAGAATCTGCAGGATTATTTTCCTGAAGTGCAGGTAAACCTCTTCCTCAAAACAGCTTACTCTTTCACACAAATAAAATCTGAATAGAGCATTATGCAGCAATTAGAAGCAACAGATTATATTTAAACATAGCAGCATGAGTGAATCTTAAAAACATAGTGTTTAGTGAGAGGAGTAAGAAAAGGAATGAGATTCTATAACACAATACCTCTTACATACATTAAAAATACATGCAGTAAAACAGTAAACCTTTTATAGAACCATAGGGAAGCAAAAAAGACAAACATCAAATGCAAAAAGACAGTTGCACATGGGGAGGAAAGTGATGGGAAAGTAGCAGGGAAGATAAAAGGGGGAAAAAATGAATAAAACAAGAGAAGGGCTTGGCACGTACTAATAATAACAAAGCACCATGAACTAAGGACGAGGATAAACTACCTACTGTGAGCAAGACCATAGGCAATAACAACAAAACAACTTGTATCCCAGACAAGTATGATTCAATTCATTTTTGCAACTCTCTTCATAGTTCCTAGGACATTTCCTTGCATATTATTGGAAGGATCAATTAATGTGCAAAGTGTACATTCATTTTAATCAAGTAAACAGCACAACATGCCTTGGTACTGAGAAAATAAGCCATTCACATTCTCATCTTGTTGTTCAGTTGCTAAATCTTGTCTGACTCTTTGCAGTCCCATGGACTGCAGCATGCCAGGCTTCCCTGTCCTCGACAATCTCTCAGAGCTTGTTCAATCTCATGTGCATTGAGTCAGTGACGCCATGAAACCAACTCATCCTCTGTCATCCCCTTCTCCTCCTGCCCTTGATCTTTCCAAGGATCAGGGTCTTTTCCAATGAGTCACCTGTTCACATCAGATGGCCAAAGTATTCGAGCTTCAGCATCAGTCCCTCCAATGAATATTTAGGGTTGATTTCCTTTAGGATTGATTGGTTTGATCTCCTTTCGGTCTGAGGGACTCTCTAGCACCATAGTTCAAAATCATCAATTCTTCGTTGCTCAGCCTTCTGTATGGTTCAACTTTCATATGTGTACATGACTACTGGAAAAAACACAGCTTTGATTATAAGGGCTTGTGTGGGCAAACTGATGTCTCTGCTTTTAAATACACTAAGTTTGTCATAGCTTTTCTCCCAAGGAGCAAACTTTTTTTTTTTTTTTTTTTTNACTCTCCAGTGTGGCTTGCAAGCCTGGATGTAACCCAAGTTCTGTCACCATTTAGCTTGGTCTTCCCCCCATTCCCTGCAGTCCAGGTACCCTCACTTCTTTCAGTGCCTCCAACTGGCCAAATTCTTTCCCGCCTTCATACCTCACCTGTGCTAGGTTCTTTCCCAGTGCTGTTCCTCAGTACAGAATGCCTTCCTCCTTTGTCCCTGGCGCAACCCCTACTCATCCAGGTTTCAGCTGAAAGGTGATGTCCCAGAAAACTCCTTCCTGATCTACCTGAATCTGGGGCCCTTCATCTTCCCAGGGTCCTTAGGATAGCTTGCTTGCAATGATGCTTTCATTTCTCATGATCTTTGGTTAACGTCTGTCTCACACTCAATACAGGTAGAGATCTCGTATACACCCCACTCCTGTCCTGTCCTCCTAGAGGGCTAGTTCAGCGCCAGGCATATAACAGGTCTCTGCTGCTGCTGCTAAGTCACTTCAGTCGTGTCCAACTCTGTGCGACCCCAGAGACCAGGCTCCCCCGTCCCTGGGATTCTCCAGGCAAGAACACTGGAGTGGGTTGCCATTTCCTTCTCCAATGCATGAAAGTGAAAAGTGAAAGTGAAGTCGCTAAGTCATGTCCGACTCCTAGCAACCTCATGGACTGCAGCCTACCAGGCTCCTCCGCCCATGGGATTTTCCAGGCAAGAGTACTGGAGTGGGTTGCCATTGCCTTCTCCATAACAGGTCTCAGTAAATGTTAATTGAATAGACTGATGAATGTTTATGTTTGATCCTATCCTATTCTCTTCTCCTCTTCCTACCATATCGTCCTCTTATAGTGTGTTTCCTCCCGAGTCATTGGTGCTTGAAAACACCTCACCCCTCAGGCTCAAAATTGTAGTGTTCCCCTTGACTCTTTCTATGCCTCACTTCTTCTACTCAACATGAAGTCAAAATACATCAAGTACACCTCTAAATAGGTCCAACACACACTGCCTCTCCTCCAGTCCCAGTACTTGGTCTAGGCTTCCTCCCTTTAGATGGTTAAACTTGCTGCCCAGCTGCCCCTCCCTCAGTGACCCCAGTCTGTTCTTTCCAGAATCTGCAGGATTATTTTCCTGAAGTGCAGGTAAACCTCTTCCTCAAAACAGCTTACTCTTTCACACAAATAAAATCTGAATAGAGCATTATGCAGCAATTAGAAGCAACAGATTATATTTAAACATAGCAGCATGAGTGAATCTTAAAAACATAGTGTTTAGTGAGAGGAGTAAGAAAAGGAATGAGATTCTATAACACAATACCTCTTACATACATTAAAAATACATGCAGTAAAACAGTAAACCTTTTATAGAACCATAGGGAAGCAAAAAAGACAAACATCAAATGCAAAAAGACAGTTGCACATGGGGAGGAAAGTGATGGGAAAGTAGCAGGGAAGATAAAAGGGGGAAAAAATGAATAAAACAAGAGAAGGGCTTGGCACGTACTAATAATAACAAAGCACCATGAACTAAGGACGAGGATAAACTACCTACTGTGAGCAAGACCATAGGCAATAACAACAAAACAACTTGTATCCCAGACAAGTATGATTCAATTCATTTTTGCAACTCTCTTCATAGTTCCTAGGACATTTCCTTGCATATTATTGGAAGGATCAATTAATGTGCAAAGTGTACATTCATTTTAATCAAGTAAACAGCACAACATGCCTTGGTACTGAGAAAATAAGCCATTCACATTCTCATCTTGTTGTTCAGTTGCTAAATCTTGTCTGACTCTTTGCAGTCCCATGGACTGCAGCATGCCAGGCTTCCCTGTCCTCGACAATCTCTCAGAGCTTGTTCAATCTCATGTGCATTGAGTCAGTGACGCCATGAAACCAACTCATCCTCTGTCATCCCCTTCTCCTCCTGCCCTTGATCTTTCCAAGGATCAGGGTCTTTTCCAATGAGTCACCTGTTCACATCAGATGGCCAAAGTATTCGAGCTTCAGCATCAGTCCCTCCAATGAATATTTAGGGTTGATTTCCTTTAGGATTGATTGGTTTGATCTCCTTTCGGTCTGAGGGACTCTCTAGCACCATAGTTCAAAATCATCAATTCTTCGTTGCTCAGCCTTCTGTATGGTTCAACTTTCATATGTGTACATGACTACTGGAAAAAACACAGCTTTGATTATAAGGGCTTGTGTGGGCAAACTGATGTCTCTGCTTTTAAATACACTAAGTTTGTCATAGCTTTTCTCCCAAGGAGCAAACTTTTTTTTTTTTTTTTTTCATTTCATGGGTGTAGTCATCGTCCACAGTGATTTTGGAGCCCAAGAAAATAAAGTCTGTCACTGTTTTCATTGTTTCCCCCTCTATTTGCCCCGAAGCGATGGGACTGGAAGCCATGATCTTAGTTTTTTGAATGTTGAGTTTAAGCCAGATTTTTCATTCCCCTCTTTCACCTTTGGGCTTCGTTTGTGGCTTAGCTGGTAAAGAATCTGCCCGCAAAGTGGGAGACCTGGGTTCGAACCCTGAGTTCGAAAGATCCCCTGGAGAAGGGAAAGGCTATCCACTCCAGTATTCTGGCCTGGGGAATTCCATGGACTGTATAGTCCATGGGGTCACAAAGAGTTGGACACGACTGAGTGACTTTTACTGCATTGCACTGCACTATTCTTTCACCTTCATCAAGAGGCTCTTTAATTCCTCTTCACTTTCTGCCATTACAGTGGTATCATCTGCATATCTGAGGGCTTCCCTGGTGGATCAGATGGTAAAGAATCTGCCTGCAATGCAGGAGACCCAGCTTTAGTCCCTGGGTTGAGAAGATCCCCTGGAGAAGGAAATGGCAACCCACTCCAGTATTCTTACCTTAGAAATCCCATGGAGAAAGGAACATGGTGAGCTACAGTCCATGGGGTTGCAAAGAGTCAAAGAGGACTAAGCGACTAACACTTTCACTTTCACATCGCATATCTGAGGTTATTGATATTTTGCCCAGGAATCTTGATTTCAGCATGTGCTTCATCCAGCCTGGCATTTTGCATGATATATTTTGCATAGACATTAAACAGGGTGACAATATACAGCTTAGATGTACTTCTTTTCCAATTTTGAATCAGCCCATTGTTCCATGTCCAGTTCTAAGTGTTGCTTCTTGACTTGCATACAGGTTTCTCAGAATGCAGGTAAGGTGGACTGTTATTCCCATCTCTTTAAGAATTTTCCACAGTTTGTTGTGATCTACATAGTCAAAGGCTTTAATAGTCAATGAAGCAGAAATAGATGTTCTTCTGGAATTCTCTTGCTTTTTCTATGATCCAAAGGATGTTGGCAATTTCATTTCTGGTTCCTCTGCCTTTTCTAAATCCAGCTTGTACATCTGGAATTTCTCAGTTCATGTACTGTTGAAGCCTAGCCTGAAGGATTTTGAGCATTATCTTGCTAGCACGTGGGATTAGCACAATTGTACAATAGTTTGAACATTCCCGGAAACAAACTCCTAGGCTTTTCTTCCTGATCACTTCCTGCTAATGATCACTTCACTGGACCTTAGTGATTCTTTTAACGATTTGAGCTACAGCACTACTTTAAAATTTTTTTGATAAACAACTGTGAGCCTCTACCATAAAATTTAAGTACATTAGAGACATCATCTTAATTTTATCAGGTATAGTGACCTACAATGTACAGCCACATATTTCAAAGGAATTAGAAATTATATTTTATCATTTTGGGTACCCCATGCTTAACCTCCTACCTGCTAGAATTATAGAATTCAAAATGAAAGTATAGTCGTAGAAGGCATGAAGTCACTTGGGGATCAGCTTTGCTGGCGGAATTCAGGTTTCAGGGAGAAGTAATAAGCACTGAGGACTGACTGGTCTGGTAATCCCCATATGTCCCCTTCCAGCCAGCACAGAATTGAAAAGGATAATAGTTGCTCATGGATTCCTAATCCCACCTGGGTCTGCAAGGCACTGAGAACACCTGCTTGCCTTGGGATGAGTCTGCAATGTTTTCATAAACTTTTATTTAAAAATCTTCAGATGAAATTGATCTTAGTAGGGAAGCCAAGCCTCTCACGGCCCTTGAATCTAGCTAATGAAAGTGTTAATGGTTTCAGTAGACACTGTAAAATAAATACTCATAAAAGTTTGCACAGCACACCGTTATATGGCCCCATAAAATCCACAAGGCAATTACTGAGTTATGAGTTCCTTGCCCACCTCTCCAGGCACCAAGGTTAGCTCAAGAGAAGGTGATGGGGGAAGCGGACAAAGAAGAGTGGCTGCTAGAGCAGCGTCAGGCAATGAGCTGGGAGGACCAGAGCTCCCCATCAGCCCTCGACTTCCACATCTGTGAAATGGGCAGTTGATCTCCAGTCCATGCTCCCTTTGGAAGTCCTCATTTCTCTGTGCTCACACAGAGGAGAATACTGGTGTGGATATGCAAGCCTGAGCTCAATCCCTGTTTCATTTCTTGAGGCTCAGTGACCTCAAGCACATCATCTGATCCAGCCACCCTTCTAGTCACACTCATAGCCAACATTCTGTGTTCATGGTGGGCCAAGCGGGGTGCTATTACATCAGTGTCCCATTCAATCCTCAGCCCATGCCTATGAGCCATACATTATCATTATCCCCATTTTACAGATGAGAAAATATTTTCAACAGCCTGAACGATCAACCACTGCAACACACTGACCCACAATAGGAAGGATGCAACCTCCCAAGCAATAAAGTGCTGGGCTCTCAGTTATGCTCAGGAAGTGTTAACCCCTAACTATGCCTTTGCCATACATCACTCTCACAGCTCCAAAGAGAAAGGAATAAATATGCCACAATTATGCAGCCACAGAGCACACGTGTGGGTGGACAACTGAGAGGCAAAAGCGTCGGCTGAATGTTGAATGCTTTCCAACACCTATGTGCCCACGCATTCCTTGCCTACCTCCGTTCCCTCTCCATCCACCTGCTACTCCCAGGGGTCCCTTGTAATATGATAGTCCCTGGAATGGTGCCCTATTCAGGCATCTTCCACACCAGCACAGACTCATCACAGAAAAATCTAGAAGAATGATCTGAAATCAGTTTGGGGCCATGCAGTTTACAAAACATTTGGATAGAGATTGCCTTAAAATTAATAAAAATTACTAAAGTGCTATTAGGGGAAATGGGCTAGTTGTTTAGTAGAATTAACCTTGGCTAGGTTTCTTTTGTGGGGAAGGCAATGGCACCCCACTCCAGTACTCTTGCCTGGAAAATCCTATGGAGGGAGGAGCCTGGTGGGCTGCAGTCCATGGGG
>SJYX01018284.1:313699-340647 GCA_006410675.1 Oreotragus oreotragus | reverse complement strand
GCATATAGGTTTCTCAAGAGGCACGTCAGGTGGTCTGGTATTCCCATCTCTTTCAGAATTTTCCACAGTTTATTGTGATCCACACAGTCAAAGGCTTTGACATAGCCAATAAAGCAGAAATAGATGTTTTTCTGTAACTCTCTTGCTCTTTTGATGATCCAGCAGATGTTTCAAAGTTTATGCTGTGCTAAATAAATAGGAACAGTTCCGCTGTGTAAGCCACTGAAGAATGAGTCCAAGATTTCACAAACAACATCACCGGCCCAAGCTCCTCTCTCTCAGTGATCTCTCTCTTTTCCCTCAGAGGCTCCTTGTCCAGAAATTTGGACTTTAATTTCCTGGTTCTGTTGTTAACTTCTGCAATTTTACCTGTATGAGAGGAGCCAAAGTGTAGGAAGGAAGAGAAAAAAAAATTGTCCCATATTCTTGAAACCACAAATGCAATGAACAGAGATGAAGTTTCCCTCCATTAGAGCTTTGGTTCCTGCTTCCAAAATGACCATGTTATTATTTTGAGAGCGGAAAGAGGAAGGAGAGAGAAAATTAAAATTATACACATATATAATAATATATATGTGTGTGCTCATATATACATGATTGATTTTCACATTCTCTTGAACTTTAGGAGTTCCCTTTCCTTCTCCTTTAACATAACTACAGGGATTCTCCTGGAGGTCTTTTTTTTTTTTTCCTGCACTCTGGCGTCACTTTGATTCATTGGCATCAGACTTCTGCCACTGATTGGAAGACACTGGTGCAGAAAAAGTGGCAAATATGCCACCAATTGGGTGTATATCAAATTCCAATCTTCTTCCCTAACCTGCTTGCTAGTATTTACTTTTTGGAAAGTTCAAATAGTTACCTATCCAGTTTTTACAGCTGTGTGTGTATGCCTGAAAAGTCACTTCAGTCGTGTCTGACTCTTTGTGACCCCATGGACTGTAGCCTGATAGGCCCTTCTGTCCATTGGATTCTTCAGGCAAGAATACTGGAGGGGTTGCCATGCCCTCCTTCAGAGAATGTTCCCAACCCAGGGATCAAACCCGTTTCTCTTATATTTCCTGCATTGACAGGCGGGTTCTTTACACTAGTACAACGAGGAAGGTCCTTATAGCTGTATACAGTGAGAGAAATGTAATGAAATACGTTTACTCCATCCTATCCAGAAATTAATGTTCTGAGGTTCTCTTTTGCTTCAAATCCTCTATGAGTCACCACTTTTATGACCTTCTTTCTTTCCCACTTTCTTCTTCATGGATTTTCCTTTATGAATTCGCCATTCTTTGGAAAAAAGTTAGTTGAGATAGACTAGCAACAAAGTTGGGCAGAGAAAGCAAATTTAGGTAAAGGATGGAGAATTTCAATACATAATAATAAGAAATGGGAAACAAATTGTAATGATACAATACCTTGTGGAACCCCAAACAGAAGGGTAAAAGACAGAGTGAAATATTTCAAATTTTAAAAATAACAGATTAGGACAGAACGTTTATTCTTACTGATATTTTTATTAGTATTTTGGTCTACCTCAGGAGGGGAGAAAGCAATAGCAACTCACTCGAGTACTCTTGCCTAGAGAATCCCATGGATGGAGGAGCCTGGTAGGCTGTGGTCCATGGGGTCGCAAAGAGTCTGACACGACTGCGCGACTTCGCTTTCACTTTTCACTTTCATGCATTGGAGAAGGAAATGGCAACCCACTCCAGTGTTCTTGCCTGGAGAATCCCAGGGACGGTGGAGCTTGGTGGGCTGCCGTCTATGGGGTTGCACAGAGTTGGACATGACTGAAGCGACAGCAGCAGCAGCTACCTTGGGAGGTCGTTAAAAGCTACAAGCAAGTGAGAATTCACATAGTGAAAATCTTAACCTCATATAACAAACCATAGCATAATCTTAAGGATGCTCACAGCTATAAAGAGAATAGTATTTTAAAGCAATGTGAAAGTATATATTCACTGAAGAGATACATTCCAGACATTATAATGAAATAGAGGCTTTGTTTAGAACAGTAAGAGACAGTAAGTGAGTAATAATCTTTAAAAAGTTCCAATAATTGAAAAAAAATTAGTTCTATGTTAATTTTCTAGTCTGATATTTTGCAATGAATACAAAAATAATGCTATTTACAAAATATTTAAGACATTTTATTTTCATCGTAAAATCAATAAATAGAGGAAATACTAAGTCAAATTATATTCTAAATGTGTACATAAAAAGAAAAAGCCAGTAATGCCTAGCCCTATAGGGCTTTGCATTTAAATAAAAATTGCTATAAAAAAGTTATAATAACAATTTAAGGGCAATGTGTGTAAAGGCAGGCCTGAAAGAACACCACTAGTAATACAGCAAGAATATTGCATATATCTGAAAGCACATTAAAATGATAATGAAAATGAGGCCCATTTGCATGAAGTTTTTCTATTTCAATATCCGGTCATTGTGAGAAAACAATATAATTTATACTCTTTCATTATTGTCTTTAAAACTTGAATATTCCACAGTGATATTTTCAATCACTTTCAGCAAATTTCCCTGCAACTTTCCCTTGAAATATTTTTTTAAATTCCTGAAGATATTTTTCTATGTTTGTGTATCAATAAAAGCATATTGATTAATGCTAATTGATGAGTAATGATTTTGAGCAACTCTGTTGCTGCTGCTGCTAAGTCGCTTCAGTCGTGTCCGACCCTGTGCAACCCCATAGATGGCAGCCCACCAGGCTCACCATCCCTGGGATTCTCTAGGCAAGAATACTGGAGTGACTCTAGGTCTTTGTAAAATATACTAACATTATTCACAAATGTGGCATGTATGTCAAAAAATTTTTCATTAGTGTGGTCAATGATTTTCTGTCATGTATATTGTTTAGCATTTTTTCAATTGTCCAGACCAGATGTTAACACCCAATTAAATTTGATTTAATTATATCAAATTAATAAGTAATTACTAACTGAAAATCTCTGAATATCATAATGTGATCATTCAAAAGCATTAGAATTTGCTTCTGGATTTATACACTTCAATGGTAGACAAAATATATTCTATAAAGCAGCTTTTTGAAATCTAACTAATTTTTTGTAACATAATCATACAGAGTTCTATTAACTATAAAGCTTTCGATAACTATAAATTTCAAAAAGGAGGGATAGCATTGTCCTAATCAAGTCTGCAAAGCCACATATTATATAAACCTATAAAGACCTATAAATGTCAGATGAAGGCTTAAAGAGGTGATCACATTCTTCTTCTTTGTATTATAACCAGCCTTTATATTACCTCATGAAAATGTATTTCTCACATCATGAATTATAAGAAACTTTAAGGAACACATATTTACATGTAATTTCTCTATTGATTGACAAATGTACTTATTATTTTGAGGATAAATCACCGTGACTGGAATCCAACCAAGAAAGAAGGCAAAGGCAAGAGAGCAGGTAAGATATGTATAACTCATATATTTTATAAAGCACAGAGAAATAAGTAATTAGGGAAAATCTTTATGAAATAAATTCTTAAATGATGGATGAATAAATGGATGGTTATTCAGGATAATAGTTGTATACCAAACTGTGGCTTTGTAATAAATAATTTTAGAGTAAATGAAGCTGCAATAGGTTTGGCAGACTATCTGGATGAGTACAGAGAAATACTCCTCCAAAGAAGCTGAATTTTATGTGCAACTTATGTCATCAGTTCAGTTCAGTCGCTCAGTCGTGTCCGACTCTTTGAGACCCCATGAATCGCAGCACGCCAGGCCTCTCTGTCCATCACCAACTCCTGGAGTTCAATAGTTTCACAATTATCCATTAATTTATTTATGTTTCATTTGCATGCCAAATATGTGGCATTTTGGAAGAAGGATGAAACAGTACTATGTTGAATCTAATTCAACAAGTATTCATGGATCCACTTACGTATTCAAGGCACTGTAAAGAATACAAAAGAGATAATGAAAACTGCCCTGGCCCTCAAGCAAATTAGTTCAATAGTTTCACAATTATCCATTAATTTATTTATGTTTCATTTGCATGCCAAATATGTGGCATTTTGGAAGAAGGATGAAACAGTACTATGTTGAATCTAATTCAACAAGTATTCATGGATCCACTTACGTATTCAAGGCACTGTAAAGAATACAAAAGAGATAATGAAAACTGCCCTGGCCCTCAAGCAAATTTTAAACTACTGGGGATGGCACATTCACCACTAAATAAGTAGTTAACTGCTAAAACAACTGGTGCAAAGATTGGGTACTACAGAATTTCAGACTAGAGAGAAATAAAAAATGACTTGAATAATCAGGAAATCTTCATGAAAGAGGATGGCATTTTCTGTTGTCACAGATACAATAAAATTAACTTTAAAAAAAAGTATACCCAACCAATATACTTAAACACCATCTATGTGTGATAGCTTGTGCTATATGGTACAGAACATATTAAAATAACTGAATTCTGTCCTCAAAGATTTTATACTCCAGGAGAATAATAAGAGAACAAATTCATAAATAACTGTGACATAAGACAGAATATTACAATTTATAAATGAAAAAAACCATTCAATAAAACTCTAGCAATGTTCAGTACAGGGAGTTATCACAAGTAAATAAAAATATTCAAAATATTGCATAGCATTTAAAACAGCATTTCAAATGTTCAAAGGGAAGTTTAGGATTTCAGCTGTCTGAAACAGAGATAAGAAGTTTCACTAGTAGGAAGCAGTACGAACAAAACCTCTGGAGGCAGGGAAAGCACAGGGTCTATTTGACATAAAATAAATAGCAGAAATAAATGTAGAAAATGGAATGAATTGTCATACTGAACACTGGCCTGAAAGTCAGGAGCACTATTCTTACTTCTCTAGTTAGTGAAGGGTCATTGAAGTTTTAAACAGGGAATAACTTGACTAGAACTGTGATTTAGAAAGATTAGAAAGAAAGTTTTAAGGGTGAAATGAAAAGGAGGAAGGTGGGAAATGAAACGTTGAATGGATTTTACCTCAAGTATTTTGGAGAAGGCAATGGCACCCCACTCCAGTACTCTTGCCTGGAAAATCCCATGGACGGAGGAGCCTGGTAGGCTGCAGTCCATGGGGTCACTAAGAGTCAGACACGATTGAGCAACTTCACTTTGACTTTTCACTTCCATGCATTGGAGAAGGAAATGGCAACCCACTCCAGTGTTCTTGCCTGGAGAACCCAGGGACGGGGGAGCTTGGTGGGCTGCCGTCTATGGGGTCACACAGGGTCGGACACGACTGAAGTGACTTAACAGCAGCAGCAGCAGCAGCAAGTATTTTGGTGTTCTGTTTTAAGTGTATACATATTAAGGTCCTGGGTACTTGACTGTATCATCATATTCAGTTTAGTTCAATCACTCAGTTGTGTCTGACTCTTTGTGACCCCATGGACTGCAGAACTCCACTCCAGGGTTCCCTGTCCATCATCAACTCCTGGAGCTTACTCAAACTCATGTCCATCAAGTCAGTGATGCCATTCGACCATTTCATCCTCTGTTATCCCCTTCTCCTCCTGCCTTCAATCTTTCCCTGCATCAGGATCTTTTCCAATGAGTCAGTTCTTCCCACCAGGTGGCCAAAGGATTGGAGGTTCAGCTTCAGCATCAGTCCTTCCAATGAATATTCAGGACTGATTTCCTTTAAGATTGACTGTTTTGATCTCCTTGCAGTCCAAGGGACTCTCAAGAGTCTTCTCTAACACCACAGTTCAAAAGCATCAATTGTTCGGCACTCAGCTTTCTTTATGGTCCAGTTCTCACGTCCATACATGACTACTGGAAAAACCATAGCTTTGACTAGATGGACCTTTGTTGGCAAAGTAATGTCTCTGCTTTTTTAAATGTTGTCTAGGTTGGTCATAGCTTTTCTTCCAAGGAGCAAGCATTTTTAAATTTCTGGCTGCAGTCACAATTTGCAGTGATTTTGGAGCCCAAGAAAATAAAATCTGTCACTATTTCCATTGTTTCCCCACTTATTTGCCATGAAGTGATCGGACTGGATGCCATGATCTTAGTTTTTTTGAATGTTGGGTTTTAAGCCAGGTTTATCATGTACTGTCTCTCTTTAATCTTGGCAATTTTCCTTTTTCTGAAGTTGACTATATCTGAAATGAATTCTCTACTCCAGCTTTCTTTGATTAGTGTTAGTGTAGTATCTCTTTCTACATGCCTTTAGTTTACCTGTACATGTGTCTTTTAGTCTTTGTCTTTAACTGCTATATTTATACTGTTGCAGTTAGTATGGCTATTGATATTGCCTTTATAAAATAATATCTGTTGCTGTTTTCTATTCGTTTACCTTGATTTCTGTACTTTTATTGTCTTCCACTCTTTTTCTTGCATTTTATGTTTTAACTAACAATTTGATATGATTCTACTTTCTTTCCTTTCTTAGCATATTGATTATACTTCATTACTTTTTCAGTGACTCCCTTAGATTTTTGTAATATAAATTTACAAGTGATCCCAGTCTACTTTCAAATAATACAATGCTGCTTTCCAGGAAGTACCTGATAATAACAAAATATTCCAAATTATTTCCTTCCTTCTTTTGTATAATTGCTGTCATTCATTTTACTTATACATAAGCTGCAGTCATTAAATATACTGTTTGTGTTATTATTTTCAACAAACTGCTATCTCTTAAGTCAATTAAAATTTTATTTTAGCATTATTTATGCCTTGCCTAGTGTTCATTTCTTTATTTAGATGCAAACTTCTAATCACATCATTTTCCTTCTCTCAAAAAAAACCACACATTTTTTCTGCAAAACAAGTCTTTTAGCAACAAATACTTTCAATGTTTGATTCAAAAAATCTTTAATTCACTTCTTATCTCTGAGTGATAATTTTGCAAGACACAGAATTCTAGGGTGGTGAGTTTTTTTTTTTTTCTTAACATTTAAAAATCCTTCACTTTATTCTTTATTGCTTATTTGGTTTCTGAGAAGTCATATAAAATTATTTTCTTTGCTTCTTTATAGGTATGTACGTCCAATCCATGACCATGATATATCTTTACATTTATTCGCATCTTCCTCAGTTTCTTTCATCAGTGTCTTACAGTTTTCAGTGTACAGGTCTTTCATTACTTTCTTTAATTTTTTTAAAATATATTTTATTGTTTATAATACTATTGGAAATGGAATTGTTTTATTGATTTCTCTCTGTTTTGGGGTATAGAAACACAACTGAGTTCTCTATATTGATTTTTGTATCCAGCAACTTTACTAAATTTATTAGTTAGTTCTAACAGTTTATTTTTTGGTGTGGCATCTTTAGGGTTTTCTACATATAAAGTAACATAATCTGCAAACAGAAATAATTTTAATTCTTCCTTTCCAATTTGGTGGCTTTTACATATTCTTCTTGCCTATTCAACTTCCAGTACTATGTAGAATACAAGTGGTAAAAGTAATCCTTGTCTTTTCCCTGATCTTAAAGGAAAAGTTTTCATCTTTTCACCACGGGGTATGATGTTAGGTGTGGATTTGTTGCATATGGTCTTTATCGTGTTGAGATACATTCCTTCTATACTTGATTTGTTGAAAGTTTTAATCATGAAAGGATGTAGAATTTTGTTACATAGTTTTCCTGAGTCTATTGGGAATGTCATATGATTTATATCCTTATTTCTGTTAACATGATATGTCTAGAAAAGGAAATGACAAATCACTCCAGTATTCTTGCCTGGGGAATCCCGTGGATAGAAGAGCCTGGAAAGTTACAGTCCATAGGGTCACAAAAGAGTCAGACATGACTTAGTGATTAAACAACAACAATATGTACAATATATTATTCAGCCATTAAAAGGAACAAAAGCCTGCCATTAAAAAAAATTGGTTGGACCTAAAGAATATATATTTAGTGAATAATGCAGACAAAGAAAGTTCAACATTGTATATTATCATTTATATATGGGATTAAAAAAAAAGCAAAAAACAAAAAACAAAAGAAAGATCAGTATAACAAAACAGAAACAATCTCATAGATATGGAGACCAAAATAATAGGAAGAGCAAATCAGTGAGGGGCAATATAGAAGCATGTGATTAAGAGGTACAGACCAGTATGTACAAAATAAATTAAAAAAAGGATATATTATACACATGAAGAATGTAGGCAATTTTTATAATAGTTTTAAATGGAGTATAATTATAAAATATTGAATCACTATATTATAAACCTGAAATACTATAATATTATAAATCAACTATACTTCAATAAAAAAATTCTCTTTGAAAAAAATATGGTGTGTCAAATTTATTCATTTAAGTTGAACCTTCCTCACACCCCAAAGATATATCTGACTTGATCAAGCAGTATGTTCCTTTCAGTATGTTCTTAAACTGGTTTCTAGTTTGTTCTTGAGGATTTCTGCATGTATGTTAATCATGGATACTGGCTTAATTTCTTTCTTTCTTTTTTTTTTTTTGTAGTGTCATGATCTGGCTTTGGTATCTAGGTAATACTGGTCTGGTAAAATAAATTGGAAAGTGCTTTCCCCTTTTCAATATTTTAGAATTATTTGATAAACACTGGTATTGATTCTTCCTCAGAAGTTTTGGAAGATTCATCAGTAAAGCCATCAAATCCTGGGCTTCTCTTTTTTGGAAAGTTTGTGATTACTGAGTCAGTCTTCTTACTATGATTATTAATCTGTGCAGATTTCCTGGCAGGTTGTATGCTTCTAGGAATTTATTTCATCTAGGTTGTCCAATTTATTGGTATATAATTGTTCATTGTAGTCTCTTATGAGGACTTCCCTGGTGGTCCAGGCAGTAAAGAATTTGCCTGCAATGCAGGAGACCCAAGTTTTAACCCTGGGATGGGAAGATCCTCTGGAGAATGGAATGGCTACCCACTCCAGTATTCTAATGCTTTTTATTTCTGTGTTATCTTTTATTATGCCTCCTCCTCCGTTTTTGCTTTTGCCTGATTTTTTTTTCCTTAGTCTAGCTAAAAATGTTATTTTTATTTATAAAAAAATAATATTTAGTTTTGTTGAGCTTTTCAATTGTTTTTCTCACCTCTTATATATTTATGCTTTAATATTTATTTCCTTCTTTCTGTTAATATTGTATTTAATTTATTCTTTTATATTTCCTTGAGATAGAAAGTTAGGATGCTTATTTGAGATCATTTTTTTTCTTATTGTAGACATTTATTGCTATAAAATTCCCTCTTAGAACTGCTTTTGCTACATCCCATAACTTTTTGATATGTTGTGTTTACATTTTTTTCTTCCAAGATACTTTTTATTTCCCTTTTTATTTCCTTTTTGACCTACTGGTTGTGCAAGACTGTGTTGTCAATCTCCATTTATATGTGATTTTTCTAAATTTCCTCCTATTATTGGGTTCTTTTCAAACTGTGGTCAGAAGAAAAACCTAGTATGAGCTCAGTCTTGAAAAATTTGCAAAGACTTTTTTGTGATCTACCATATGATCTGTCTTTGAGAATGATCTACATGTACTTGAAAAGAATGTATATTCTTCTGCTGTTGGGTGGAATATTCTATATATGTCTCTCAAGTTCTTTGATATAAAGCAAAATTCCAGTAACTTGTTTCCTTGCTGATTTTCTGTCTGGCTAAGTTACCTATTTTTGAAAATGGGATATTCAAATCCCTTACTATTATTGTTTGCTATATTTTTTTTTCCTTCAGATATGTTAGTATTTGCCTATCATATTTGGGTAAATATTGAGTACATATTTTTAAAAACTGTTATATCCTCTTGATGAATTTACTCCTTTATCACTATGTAACAGTGTTCTTTGTTCCTTGATAAAGTTTAAGACTGTTTATTTTGCCTCATGTAAGCATAGCTAGCTCTGCTATATTTTGGGTTCTCTTTTATGTGGTATAAGCTTTCCATTCTTTCATTTTCAGGCCATGTGTGTCCTCAAAATGTAAGTAAGTCTCTTAGAGACAGCATATAGTTTGAATCTGTTTTTATTAATCAACTTATCCACTCTATGCTTTTTGATTAGAAAATTTTAGACCTGCTAAGCTCCTCTGTCCATGGAGTTTTTCATACAAGAATACTGGAGTGGCTTGCCATTTCCTTCTCCAGGGGAACTTCCCAGACCAGGGATCGAACCTGTGTCTCTCGTGTCTCCTGAATTGGCAGGAAGATTCTTTATCACTGAGCCACCTGGGAAGCCCAATTTACATTTAGTAGCCTTTGATAGACAAGGACTCTCTAATTCCATATTATTGTTTTATAGCTCTTTTGTAATTCCTTGGTTCTTTTCTTCCTCTCCTGCGGTCTTCCTTCGTAAGTTGATTTTGTTTTAGTATGTTTTTATTCCTTTCTCTTTGTCTTTTAGGAATTTATTTTAGGTTTTTGCTTTCTGGCTATGATGAGAATAACATGAAACAACTTATAGCTATAGTATAAAAGAATTGCTCTGATCCTTGATAGGGATTCTGAGGCTTTATCAGACCTTTTCTATGGATATCCCTGTTCTATACTTCTTGTTTCTTCCTATGGGTGGTAGGAATTCTGATGAATGTAGACCTTTTTGATCTTGCAAAGCCAAATCAAGTATGAACAGTCAGCTATTTACCTTCCCTAAAACACTTCTTTTTTTTTTTTTGTATTTATTTATTTTTTTACACGAACTCCCAAACATGAACCCACCTCCCACCTCCCACCCCACATCATCCCTCCAGATCATCCTGCTCTAATTTGTGTCCTTTTTCTAAAACTCAAAAAATTGGTCTGGCTTTTCTGTGCATGTTCACTTACTATCTGCAAAGNTTTTTACACGAACTCCCAAACATGAACCCACCTCCCACCTCCCACCCCACATCATCCCTCCAGATCATCCTGCTCTAATTTGTGTCCTTTTTCTAAAACTCAAAAAATTGGTCTGGCTTTTCTGTGCATGTTCACTTACTATCTGCAAAGGCTTGTATTTGCTGTTCTCAGGTGCATGCATGGAGAGCAGGTCAGAGGGTGGAGATATGCATCGGCAATGCCCATATAGCAGTGGGTGTGTCTGGGCCAGTTGGGGTGATTTTCAGGTGAAGCATTCCCACTGGCTCATGAGTGGGCTTTCTGATGGAGTTTGCAAAGCAGTAGTAGAATCTGTGTCCATTTGATAATTTTCAAACTCTGTCCCCTGTTTTCCCAGCTCCTCTCCACTCCTCAGTTGTGAAGCACACTTCAATATTCCTAGACAGTAGTAAACCTTTTTGACAGTGTCCCACATAGCTGGGAAGTGTGGCATTTCCTCCCACACTCACTGTCTTCTACGGGAGAAATTGGAGGCTGAGAGGGTCTCTAATGAGATCCTTGGGGGAAGAGTAATGTGAGTAAAGTGAAACTATTCTCTTTATCCTCTTCAGTGCATCTAATCTCAGATCTTCTCCAACAGTGTGTGGAAACCCCTTCATTAGACTCCTGGATTTCTACAAAAAGTACTTTTGTTCATGGGTGACTGTTTAAATTGATGTTCTTTGGGAGGAAAGATTGTATAAATAGAAAACTCCTATTGCACAATTTTGCTGATTTTAGTCTCAATGTGGTAAAATATTAATAGCTTCCTTGCTCTTACATAAAAATAAATTTTATGTAGAAAGGAATGAAGACACGTTTGAAATGGTATTATTAACTAAAGAGCAAGACGTTAGTTGTAGAGAGAGTGAATTGGTATGTTTTATAATTGAGAGGATATGACCTTATCATCGTTGTTTTCAGCTGCTGTGATATCTTTAAGCTAAAATGTTTGGGGATGCTGCTAACACAGCATAGTTTCTGCTAATATATAATGAAATTCTATTGAATTGTGTAACCATTATCCCATTGGCGATGAACAGTTAACCATCTCAGAACATTAACTGTGAAAATTCTTAGTATCTTAGATGTTAAAGTTGGAGGCCTTAAAGACGAACTAGTTCAAATCTTTTTACAGATTACAAAAATTGAACACCCAAGTGATTAAATTATCCTAGGCCATAGAACTTCTTATGGTAGAGTTGTGACTAGAATTTAGAGCTCCAGACTATGGTTTTGCAAGAGTATTAGACTCACTATATACAAATTTTCTTTTTACTAATGAAAAATCAGCAGAGAAAATCAAGAGCAAAAGAAAATGGCTATCAGACATTAATGTGAAATTAAAAATCATGAATATCTTTATATGAATGATGTTTTCCAATACAGTTGTAAAAGTTAAATTCATTCCACATTAACATGACATAATTCATACCACTGTTTCTAATATATCACAATTCAAAGGGTGAAAGTTTTATCTTTAATATGAAAAATATACAGTATATATTAGTCTAGATCCCAATAGGAAAAAGATGGAATATTCAAATTAGGTAACTCTGAGGAATTTAAGGAAGAGATTTTGAAAAGGAGAAGTTATGGGCAGGGTCAATAGAAATGAAAAAGTTATGATGAAGAATCCTGGTGATAAGAATGCTGGAAAAGTGTAACCACCATAGACCTGAAGGGAAAAAGAAAGTAGTACTTACCAGAAAGATCTCTGAGTACTTCTGTAGCTATGAATATAGGAGAATTTCAAACAAAATCAAATGTACCTTTCTTCAGAGGACACAGCCATTGACAGCCCAGAAGACTGGGATCCAAAAGAATAAATATCAAGAATTAATTTCCTTACTATCATCCAACTTTCTAGCAGGCCCATTAATTGACTAAATTAACTAGAATTCAGAGGACAAAGGAGGCCATTGATGTTACTTACAAGAATAAAATTAATAGGAGGAGATTAGATCTGGAGCAAGAAAACAGGGATGATCTGCATCAGCATAGTTCAAGGGCAGGCAGTCAAAATAAAAAAAAAAAAGAGAGAGAGAGAGAGACATGGAGTACAAGAGAATAAGAATAAGATGCAAATTACCAGAAAATTCCCTACCCATTTATTAATATCACTATATTTAACCATGATAATCTTCAGAGAATAATAGTCTCCTAAATTTTGTGCAAATTCATCTTTTGGACACCTAACTTGGAGCCAAAGACAAAAAGGAATTTCATACATTGTAGTTCCAAGACTAACCAAATTGAAAATAGAACAATCAAATACAGATAGGTTGACTTTTAAATGCTTTTTAGATATCTAAATCACTAGTACTTCAAATCTGAAGTTGAAGGAAAAGTTTTTTGGTACAGTTTAGAACAAGCAAGAAGAAGGCAATGGCAACCCATTCCAGTACTCTTGCCTGGAGAATCCCAGGGACGGGGGAGCCTGGTGGGCTGCCGTCTATGGGGTCACACAGAGTCGGACACGACTGAAGTGACTTAGCAGCAGCAGCAGCAGAACAAGCAAATTTGGCCTTGGAGTACAGAATGAAGCAGGGCAAAGGCTAATAGAGTTTTGCCAAAAGAATGCACTGGTCTTAGAAAACACCGTCTTCCAACAACACAAGAGAAGACTCTACACATGGACATCACCAGATATCCAACACCAAAATCAGATTGATTATACTCTTTGCAGCCAAAGATAGAGAAGCTCTATACAGTCAGCAAAAACAATACCAGGAGTGGACAGTAGCTCAGATATATCCAACACCAAAATCAGATTGATTATATTCTTTGCAGCCAAAGATAGAGAAGCTCTATACAGTCAGCAAAAACAAGACCAGGAGTGGACAGTAGCTCAGATTATGTATATCTTACTGCCAAATTCAGACTTAAATTGAAGAAAGTGGGGAAAACCACTAAACCATTCAGGTATGACTTAAATCAAATCCCTTATAATTATACAGTGGAAGTGAGAAATAGATTTAAGAGACTAGATCTGATAGATGAGTGCCTGATGAACTATGGACAGAGGTTAGTGACATTGTAAAAGAGACAGGGATCAAGACCACACCCAAGAAAAAGAAATGCAAAATGGCTCTCTGAGGTGGCCTTACAAATAGCTGTGAAAAGAAGAGAAGCAAAAAGCAGAGGAGAAAAGGAAAGATATATCCATTTGAATGCAGAGTTCCAAAGAATAGCAAGGAGAGATAAGAATGCCTTTCTCAGCGATTAATGCAAGAAATAGAGGAAACAATAAATGGGAAAGACTAGAGATCCCTTCAAGAAAATCAGAGATACCAAGGGAACATTTCATGTAAAGATGGGCTCAATAAAGGGCAGAAATGGTAGGGACCTAACAGAAGCAGATGTTAAGAAGAGGTGGCAAGAATACACAGAAGAACTGTACAAAAAAGATCTTCATGACTCAGATAATCACAATGGTGTGATCACTCACTTAGAGCCAGACATCTTGGAATGTGAAGTCAAGTGGGCCTTAGGAAGCATCACTATGAACAAAGCTAGTGGAGGTGATGGAATCCCAGCTGAGCTATTTCAAATCCTGAAAGATGATGCTGTGAAAGTGTTGCACTCAATATGCCAGCAAACCTGGAAAACTCAGCAGTGGGCACAGGACTGGAAAAGGTCAGAACAGTATTGCCGATTAGTGTCCCTTCTAATAACAATGGCCTTTTTATTAAACATATGGCTATAAAATAATACCATTACTTCTATTCCTTGTTTGAATCTTATAGAAAACAATCATAATTGCTTGACTTTTTTAGTTCTATTGAATTCTTCTAAGGAATGTCTAAGTCTGGAAGCAAGACAAAAATCAATGTTTAGATTATAAAATAATCTTGGTAATGTTTTCTAAATTTTCTCATATGTAAATAAGCAAATACTCTTGTAGGGCTGTTTCAAAGTTTTAAGAGATAGGGGCCTTGTGAAAATTTCTGACACATGTTAATCACTCAATGAATGTGCTTTATTATGATGATTTTTTTTTTTACCTTATTTTACTTTACAGTACTGTATTGGATTTTTTTTGCTCAAAAATGTATCAAGCTGAAAAACAACCAGCTTCTCCTCATACTGTAAGATATTTTAAAAGAGAATATATATATATATATGTGTCTGTGTGTACATACAATTACATTTATAAATATAAGTGATTTTTGGAGAATAGAATAATGCAATATGTACTTTCACTTCCCAGAAAAGCTGTAACTAAATTACTGTTATGTCTTGAAATAGATAGTATCCACACTTGATGTAATACAGTGATGTTATCAGTATCTATATATATGGACAAAATGAAAGTCTTAGAGATAGCTTCAACTCTTCCATCTTATTTATTTTAATTAGGCAGCTAATCCCAAACTATCTCTCAAGACTTATCTTCCTCTCCTAGTCCATGTTCTTCTTTTTCCCCTATTTCCTATAGCAGTTCTTATAACCATGGTAATATGGATTCTTGTTCTTCTACATCTTAAAATAACATCTTTCCAGTGTCTAAACTATACATGTCCCCTCACTCTATTTGCTCAAATATGTAGGTAGACATAAAATGATCAAATATTTCCCCTCTCCTCATATCCTAACTTCTGTTAAGATAACTTTTATTGAGTATGTACCATATATCAATCACCTTGCTAATGCTTATCTTAACTATAATGCAGGGTTCCCTTAATTTGCTGGATATGAAACCAGGGGAATGAAGACATAGAGTTTAAATTGTGTCCAAAATCACACAGTAAGTGGCAGAGTAAATGTTCAAACTTAAGACTCCAAAGTCTATACTACAAACAACATTTATATAACTATGATCAGAGTCTTTTTCTTCATTCTACAGTAGTTTTTATATAGTTAACATTGTGGTCTATTGAGTATTCTGTCTTTCTTACTAGATAATAAGCATCTTGAAGGAAGGCATGGGGTTTTACTAATTTTTGTATACTTGGAAACTTGCACAGCATTTGACAAACAATAAATGTCTGTAAATATTTTGATCTGCTGCTTGAAATTCTATCATATCTTGCTTTGACTGGATATTATGGTAGAAAGATCCTGTATTCTTAACTGCAGGATCTGAGCTTATACTTTAATATGTACATAGATGTGCGTTCTTCAACAAGTCAAGTCACTCAATATCCCCAAAACTCAGTTTAAAAGTCTCTCAAATGGGAATAATGATAGTAGTGATAATAATGAGAAGTTTAAGTTTTTGACATAGCACATTGCTCAAATAACAGTATATAAGTGGAATAAAATCCTACTTAAGGAGATACTCTAAGTGTGGCTGTGCATGTATATGCTTGCTAAGTTGTGTCTGAGTCTTTGCAACTCCATGAACTATAGCCCACCAGGTTCCTCTGTCCATGGAGGTTCTCCAGGCAAGAATACTGGAGTGGGTTACCATTTCCTCCTTTGGAGGATCTTCCCAACCCAGGGATCAAATCCACATCTCCTGGGTCTCCTGCATTGGCAGGCGGACTCTTTGTCACTGAGCCACCAGGAAAGCCCCAAATGTGGCTGATACAATCAAAACGAATAAACTGGACCCTCTTACAAATGTCAAATAAAATCAGTAACTAGAATGAGAGTATAACTCTACCAAACACTACATTCTGCTTTCAGGATTAAAGCAATTTTAATAGATGTTACAGTTCACTATTTTTTCAAAGTGTTATCTTTGGGTATAAAATGTGTGGAAATAGTTTATCTTCACATTTGCCTTAGCATAATATGCATACAGACTCAGCAAGGGCAGCAGATTCTAATTGCAAGCCTAATATTTAGGAGAAAATAACATTGTCAATTAAAGAAAGAAGTAGCACTGAATGTCACAAACCTATATTGATGCAGAAGGTCTACATCATTACCATTTCTTGTATTACTTAGAATCTGCTGGTGGAAAATAAGAGCTTCTAGGAATCTTATCAAGTTGGAAGGATGTGAAAATAGGGGCTGTAGGTAATTAGACTAAGAATTACTAATCATTGCAAACTAATGAGAAATAGGTTTCTGTGACATAAATCCAGTGAAATTTGAGAAGCACACATTTGAAAAATTCCTTAATCTCTCTAAGCTCCAACTTTTCATCTCTAAATGCAGAAGGCAATGTCTACATTTGCTTAGTGTTCATAAGTATGTTGTAAACCACTAATTGGAAAGGATTTTGAGATTTGTATGAAAAATGAAAAACATTTAAATTTTTTATTTAACATAAACAATATATTTAGGGAAAATATAATTTTGAGTTTACCAATCTCAAGGACTAATGCTTTTTTAATTAAATATTCTAAATACACAAAGGAGAACTGTAACATCAAAATCAATTTAACACTTGCAGTTTGCATCTAAACAAAAAGACAGTTACTATGCATTAGGCAAATCAAATAAGTTTTTTAATGCTATGAAATAAGAACACCATTCTTGATGTATGAGAAAAAAAATGTGTTTCAATGTTTTCACTCTAAAGCTCACTTTTTAAATATTGATATTAAATATTATTAGTTAACTTTTATTAAGTAAGATTTTATGAAATATACTGTTATCATTAAAGGAAAAATAATTATAAAGAGTTGTCAAAGTAAGAAACAATAACTTCATGAAAATATGGCCTTTCTCCATATCTAAAAAAATTTCATTTTTCACTTTAAGGTCATAGGTAACAAATCCCATCTACTAAATGTTTATTTAGATCACTCATTTTTATTATTATATGTTACTTATAATGTATTTCATCATTAGTCTTCTCTAAAGCAGAAAATGATTATTCATTCAAATATATAAGAGTAAGACCTTTAGTCAAAATGATGAAACCTTTCCATTCTCCAATGATTTACTGGCCACTTTTAGCATTAGACATTACTGATTTACCTATCTGAATGGTTATGCATTTTCCTACTTATAGATGACCACTTAATTTTTAAGGTAAACATTTATCTTTATATGGTACTATGTTTTCAAAACATATGTCTTAGCATCCATTTCAATAAGGTGCTATAGAAATGGAATAAAATGATTAATCTACTGACTAATAGAGTCCAATGTGACACAGCTGTCTACTACCAAGATGCTCTGTACCTTCTAGCCTGCTTGAGTCACCTTGACCTTTAAGGATGAAATAAAATGAGTCATATTTCATGCAGAATAAAATCCAGTGTCTATATCATTTTTGAGGATCCGTAGATATTTTACACCTGTTTTCCTCACTGAATTTCTTCATTTTCTTGCCTTCTTGATCCTCAGTCTCTCCTTACTATCTCACCTTTATGTAAGGTATCCTCCCACATCCTAAAGCCCATTTCATCTTCTTCCTGAACAATTCTGGCGCCTAAAAATTGATATTTTGTCATACAGAGCAATTTAGTTCTCTTTGTGGCCTTCCAGAGGGTACCCCAAGGATTTTCTTTATCATGTGATTGTAGTCTATCAAGTTATTTTCTTTAACAAATGGCCACACATCTAAGAATATCATGCTGAGATCTTAGGAAGCAAACATGTCTGTGTCAGTTGTGATTAAATAGCATTTTCTCAGCTACATATATAATTCCTAGAAACCATGACACCTCTAATGGTAGATGATATCACAAAATTAGTGATAGCTTTAGTAAGGCAAAAAAATAAAGTTTTGATTTTAGAACTACTCACGGATTATTAGACATACTTGGATTTTATGTGTTTCTGTGTTTATCACTGTAGTGTATGTTTACTGCACAAATTATTTGTTATATGAGTTCATGTTTTATATAACAAAATTATAAAGTAGATGCCATCTCTATTTTATAAATGAGAATATTAAAACTCTAAGTAAATGTGAATTGCCCATTTTATTTCAAATGCTAGCTGAGATAGAATTTAGCATGGATATTTTCACTCCAAATCCAGAAATGTTTCTAATTATTATTAGAATAATATAGAAAATATTGGATCAGTAAAAAGTTAAAGGAGCACATTTATATTAACTTATATCTAAGTGGTAAGAGCATAAATAGAGAGTCTGGGAAAAGTAATGTCGAGAAGATGAGGCATAGAAACTTGACAATGTTATTTCTGATAATTGTTAAGGAAATGCTTCACTATGAGTGGAAGGCAGAAAATGTTTGACTATAAAAAGGAAAAGCTAAGGTAAATATTATGGGAGGGTAATTCTATCTAAAAGATATAACATACACTTATTCTGTAAAATTCTTAATTAAATCTTTGTATTTGTATATAGACCATATATCAATCACCATGTTATAGATTTTCATCTTGATGAAAAGTGAAAATTACATAGAGGCCTTTCTATGGAATCCAATCATGTCTGGAGTGGTGTATTGTTATGAAATTTGTTATATTTTATTCTCCCTGTTTCATACAGCATCACTCAAGGATTTAGTTAATAAGAAATACATTGATAATGTTCACTTTTAGGTCTTTGGAAGAAAAATACATTAGTATTAAAAAAACCCACAAAATACACTGGATGAGTTTCCTTATGATGCTGATGCTGAGAAAGGCTTTTCTGTGTCTAAAACTTTTACTGATATGTTTATAGTTTAAAAATATGATATTAAATAGGATAAAATCATCCTCTCATGGTGATCTCTAAGGTTCTTCCAGCTCTAAGTTGATGTATCTAAGTTATTGACTTTGGAAATATAATTTCCATTTGAAAGTAAACAATCCTGAAGATCAAAGAGAGTGGTCTCTCTAACCTTTATTAAATACAGGCACCTAAACCAAATAATGAAAACTGTTTGATTGACTAAGATTAGGAGACCTGGAAAAGAGCTCTTCTGCTTGCCCTTTGTACCAGGAGTTAAATATGAGAAGAGAGAGATAGCTTGTCTATAGACAGTGGAAGTTGTAAGGACCTCCCACCTGACCCAAGTCTCAGGTCTCTGAGAGCTCTGAAATCAAGCCTGATAACTCTGGCTCTGCTGGCTGCCAACTTGAATACTCTATCATTATGAGCCTTAATAATAGTTTCTTATCAAGTTCACCCAGGACACTAAGAAAATTTAGAAAACATTCACGAAGCTTTTCAAAATCCAGTCAGTTATACACAGAATAGTTTAAAATTAACTTGTTCCCCATTGTCCACTTAAATTTATTTTAATTATAGAAATTTGTATTCTTTTCTTGAATTCAGCCAGTTCAACAATATAATACTAAATGATGAACAAGGGGGGCAGATTCATCATAATGAGAGGAAGATTAAAGCGAAGATGTATTCTAAAATGCTAATCAGAGGTCCTGTATTTCCAAAGTCCACAGAGACTGTCTATAGAAAACCACTATTCCCATTTATTAATGGCTACAAAAGGTTATATTTTGTGTTGGGACATAGTCCTCTACACAAGTTAAAAATCTGCAGTTTAGTAGATTCTGTATTTTGAATCATAATAATGATAATTTTTAAAAGCTATATTTCATAAGTTATCATAAAATTATTTTTATTGCAATTACTCTTTGAATATAAAAGTATATACTAAATAATTAAAAATAAAACAATTCTTCAACATCAATTTTTGCCACATGGATGTTGAGCAAAGAGGGAAGAAATAAGGTCAACAATACTCAAATATTTCAATGTCACCTAAAAAATTAAGCACTAATTATTTCACTAAGTGTTCAGTCTTAACTGAATAATAAACACTTTCAGACATTTTATGAGATTTAAGTATTTCATTATTTCAAAAATTTCATTTAATATTTGAGGGTAGATTTTTTTATATATATAAGCTACGCTGATTTTTCCCCCTGAGACAAGAATGTTATTCAAAACCACAATGGCTTATGCGTGAAATATTCACCATAGCTTTCCTTTAGAAAGATAGGGGGTTATTGCATGCAGCATGTATGAGGCTGGCTGTTTTTCCCATATCCTAACCTCTCTGTATCATTCTCACTCTGTTGGAAGTTGTTGTGAGGGAAGTGATGCTATTTTCCTCAAACACAGCTTCTGATTCTGAAGGACCCCAAAGTAAACTGAAACATAACATCCTGCCTTCTGGTCAATACAGATGTTTCATATGTAAAAGCAGCTGCTACCACCCGCTTGTCGCAAGCAAAATAAGGCCAAGATATGTTGTTTCTTCAAGCCATTATCCTTTATTATCTATTCATTTAGTCATAAGTGAGTCTGAATGGTTTATGGAAAAAGGTTTAAAGGGAAAACTAGTAGAAAAATAAATTTGTCCCTAGCCCCCAAATTTGCAGATTCTGCTCAACAGAATGAATGAATGCAGTGGACCATACCTGACCTCCTAGGAAATCACATTAGTGACTACACACTGCTATTTGAGTATCTTTCCCACCACCAGAGCCCTGAGTCCCATCCCAAGCACATTTTCACCTTTTCCAATTATTTTCTCTTCAACCAAATATAGTGTTCTCCCTGAGAAGAATAATGATAAATACATTGTTTTCCATTTTGTCACATTCCAGGGATGTTTTTATCTGACAACTCTTATTGATGGGTACCTCTTGTAATTGCCCTATTGTTTTCCTCTTTATGCATATCTAGGTCCACGCTGCTGTTTCTGCTGCTGCTAAGTCGCTTCAGTCGTGTCTGACTCTGTGCGACCCCACAGACAGCAGCCCACCAGCCTCCTCCGTCCATGGGACTTTCCAGGCAAGAGTACTGGAGTGGGGTGCCATTGCCTTCTCTGATCTAGGTCCATACTTGGATCCAAATAATCTACTGTAACCAACATGGATACATTATGCTGAATTTTAAGAGTTTTTCCTATTTTTCAGATCAATATTACAGTTAAGGATTTTCTGATGTTAATGAGTTCAATGCTAAAAGTATATGGGAGACAGAAGAAAGATGCAGAAGGGCCACATATAAAGAGCAGGTGGACCACTCATTTCTGGAGAGGTTTGACACAGGGATGCAGGTAACAATTCAAGGGTATCAAGTATGAAACATGTTAAGCTGACAGAGTCTGCAAATTAATGAAAAAGTTTCTTTATCAATTTCTGGTATGATAAGTCTTCATTGCCTTGTTTTACTTGAAGCAATGCAGATTTTGCCTTTATGGATACAGGGAATCGTTCTTGGCAAAGAAAAAAACAGAGGAATTGTAGTTTAAGCTAACCAGGTTAAAAGAGACAACACAGAAAGAACAAGCTTATATGAACATTTTACTTCTAAAGATATCTATGTCTCTGGTGCTTATCATCATTGTATCCCCAGAATTCTGTAGAGTCATGGTACATACTAATTTCTCAGTTAATACATGTTTATTGATTGAATGACTATTTTGACAAGAGTGTTGAATACGAAGTAAATATAACTAGTTTAATACTTGAGGGGTAATATTACTTTTGATAAAATCTAAATCCTATAAAAGTTTTCATATGAATATTTGAAAATACGGAGGAAAAACACTAAAAAGGTGGTAAAGAATGGTTTTTATAGGTTGGGTTCTGGAGAGGTAAACTCTTGAACTGATATTTGAATACAGTAAGTTTATCGGAGAGTAACCTCTGAAACTAAAAGAAGATAGGGAAAGATTTTGACAGGCTCAAGACAAGCCTTAGCCAGTTCCATGGGTGAGCTCTGATGCTGGAATGTCCTTGAGAATTGGCTACAATTAGAAACAGGGAACCTTGACTTTATACCTCCACTCCTGCATTGATCAGTAATTGGATGTGGTTTGCCCCCAGAAGGGTGGGTATATGACCTACAATAAAACAGCATACTGTAGCAGAAGGTCAAATCTTGAAAAGGACACACAAGACAGTCAGTGGCCAACAGCCTCAGCAGCTGGAAGAATGAGTGAATCAATCCTGAGGAATGGTTCTAGACTCTGGTGTCATCCATCATACTGAAAATGAATAAGGTTCAGAGGGGATTTGTAAAAACTAGGTTTTTTGAGAATAAATATTATATCATTAAATAACGACAGATACTCCAGAGAAATCAAAGGCACAGTGACATGAAAGGTAATAATGTGTTCAAGGGAATACAAGTATAAATTAGATATAAACTTATAATTCATCATAATAATATTAACAATAAGATGATGGAAGTAAAGAGGATTTATCAAGTGCTAATTCTGTATGAGAGTTCAATTAATTATTTTACATATATAGTAAAGTCAAATATTGTTTATGGTAACCTGGATAAAAGTTATCAATGCACGAAACTCATAGTATTTCCTTCCTTTGGCCAGATTTCTAAAGGGGAAGAGTTTCTTTACTTATATACACCCTCAATTTCTCTTTTTCTGTAAAAAAAAATATGACAGGGATATTAATAGGAAATAATGAGAGATTTTTGGAAACAAAATAGATTAGTGGCTTCTGGCAAGGGAGTATAGTCAGTGAGAAGGAGATTTATAGTTCTCAAAAGTCAATACAAATAATTTGTATGATGATGTAACTGCTTAGAATACACAGAAAAACTGTACAAAAAAGATCTTCACAACCCAGAAAATCATGACGGTGTGATCACTCACCTAGAATCAGACACCCTGGAATGTGAAGTCAAGTGAGCCTAAGAAAGCATCACTACGAACAAAGCTAGTGGAGGTGATGGAATTCCAGTTGAGCTGTTTCAAATCCTGAAAGATGATGCTGTGAAAGTGCTGCACTCAATATGCCAGCAAATTTGGAAAACTCAGCAGTGGCCAGAGGACTGGAAAAGGTCAGTTTTCATTCCAATCCCAAAGAAAGGCAATGCCAAAAAATGCTCAAAGTACCGCACCATTGCACTCATCTCTCATGCTAGTAAAGTAATGGTCAAATCCTCCAAGCTAGGCTTCAGCAATATGTGAACTGTGAACTTCCAGATGTTCAAGCTGGTTTTAGAAAAGGCAGAGGAACCAGAGATCAAATTGTCAACATCCGCTGGATCATCAAAAAAGCAAGAGAGTTCCAGAAACACATCAATCTGCTTTATTGACTATGCCAAATCCTTTGACTGTGTGTATCACAATAAACCATGGAAAATTCTGAAAAAGATGGGAATACCAGACCACCTAACCTGCCTCTTGAGAAAACCTATATGCAGGTCAGGAAACAACAGTTAGACCTGGACATGGAACAATGGACTGGTTCCAAATAGGAAAAGGAGTATATCAAGGCTGTATATTGTCACCCCACTTATTTAACTTATATGGAGATTACATCATGGGAAACGCTAGGCTGGAAGAAGCACAAGCTGGAATCAAGATGGCTGGGAGAAATGTCAATAACCTCAGATATGGACATCACCCTTATGGCAGAAAGTGAAGAGGAACTAAAAAGCCTCATATGAAAGTAAAAGAGACAGTACTGTAAAGTAAAATAAAGTAAAAATAAATTTTTTTTTAAAAAAAGAAGAAAGTAAAAGAGGAGAGTAAAAATGTTGGCTTAAATCTCAACATTCATAAAACTAAGATCATGTCATTTGGTCCCATCACTTCATGGGAAATAGATGGGAAACAGTGGAAACAGTGTCAGACTTTATTTTGGGGGGGCCCCAAAATCACTGCAGATGATGATTGCAGCCATGAAACTGGAGGGAAAATGTGGGGAGGGAGGTGGGAGGCTGTCTCTTATACACATCTCCTTTCTATGGAATCCAATCATGTCTGGAGTGGTGTATTGTTATGAAATTTGTTATATTTTATTCTCCCTGTTTCATACAGCATCACTCAAGGATTTAGTTAATAAGAAATACATTGATAATGTTCACTTTTAGGTCTTTGGAAGAAAAATACATTAGTATTAAAAAAACCCACAAAATACACTGGATGAGTTTCCTTATGATGCTGATGCTGAGAAAGGCTTTTCTGTGTCTAAAACTTTTACTGATATGTTTATAGTTTAAAAATATGATATTAAATAGGATAAAATCATCCTCTCATGGTGATCTCTAAGGTTCTTCCAGCTCTAAGTTGATGTATCTAAGTTATTGACTTTGGAAATATAATTTCCATTTGAAAGTAAACAATCCTGAAGATCAAAGAGAGTGGTCTCTCTAACCTTTATTAAATACAGGCACCTAAACCAAATAATGAAAACTGTTTGATTGACTAAGATTAGGAGACCTGGAAAAGAGCTCTTCTGCTTGCCCTTTGTACCAGGAGTTAAATATGAGAAGAGAGAGATAGCTTGTCTATAGACAGTGGAAGTTGTAAGGACCTCCCACCTGACCCAAGTCTCAGGTCTCTGAGAGCTCTGAAATCAAGCCTGATAACTCTGGCTCTGCTGGCTGCCAACTTGAATACTCTATCATTATGAGCCTTAATAATAGTTTCTTATCAAGTTCACCCAGGACACTAAGAAAATTTAGAAAACATTCACGAAGCTTTTCAAAATCCAGTCAGTTATACACAGAATAGTTTAAAATTAACTTGTTCCCCATTGTCCACTTAAATTTATTTTAATTATAGAAATTTGTATTCTTTTCTTGAATTCAGCCAGTTCAACAATATAATACTAAATGATGAACAAGGGGGGCAGATTCATCATAATGAGAGGAAGATTAAAGCGAAGATGTATTCTAAAATGCTAATCAGAGGTCCTGTATTTCCAAAGTCCACAGAGACTGTCTATAGAAAACCACTATTCCCATTTATTAATGGCTACAAAAGGTTATATTTTGTGTTGGGACATAGTCCTCTACACAAGTTAAAAATCTGCAGTTTAGTAGATTCTGTATTTTGAATCATAATAATGATAATTTTTAAAAGCTATATTTCATAAGTTATCATAAAATTATTTTTATTGCAATTACTCTTTGAATATAAAAGTATATACTAAATAATTAAAAATAAAACAATTCTTCAACATCAATTTTTGCCACATGGATGTTGAGCAAAGAGGGAAGAAATAAGGTCAACAATACTCAAATATTTCAATGTCACCTAAAAAATTAAGCACTAATTATTTCACTAAGTGTTCAGTCTTAACTGAATAATAAACACTTTCAGACATTTTATGAGATTTAAGTATTTCATTATTTCAAAAATTTCATTTAATATTTGAGGGTAGATTTTTTTATATATATAAGCTACGCTGATTTTTCCCCCTGAGACAAGAATGTTATTCAAAACCACAATGGCTTATGCGTGAAATATTCACCATAGCTTTCCTTTAGAAAGATAGGGGGTTATTGCATGCAGCATGTATGAGGCTGGCTGTTTTTCCCATATCCTAACCTCTCTGTATCATTCTCACTCTGTTGGAAGTTGTTGTGAGGGAAGTGATGCTATTTTCCTCAAACACAGCTTCTGATTCTGAAGGACCCCAAAGTAAACTGAAACATAACATCCTGCCTTCTGGTCAATACAGATGTTTCATATGTAAAAGCAGCTGCTACCACCCGCTTGTCGCAAGCAAAATAAGGCCAAGATATGTTGTTTCTTCAAGCCATTATCCTTTATTATCTATTCATTTAGTCATAAGTGAGTCTGAATGGTTTATGGAAAAAGGTTTAAAGGGAAAACTAGTAGAAAAATAAATTTGTCCCTAGCCCCCAAATTTGCAGATTCTGCTCAACAGAATGAATGAATGCAGTGGACCATACCTGACCTCCTAGGAAATCACATTAGTGACTACACACTGCTATTTGAGTATCTTTCCCACCACCAGAGCCCTGAGTCCCATCCCAAGCACATTTTCACCTTTTCCAATTATTTTCTCTTCAACCAAATATAGTGTTCTCCCTGAGAAGAATAATGATAAATACATTGTTTTCCATTTTGTCACATTCCAGGGATGTTTTTATCTGACAACTCTTATTGATGGGTACCTCTTGTAATTGCCCTATTGTTTTCCTCTTTATGCATATCTAGGTCCACGCTGCTGTTTCTGCTGCTGCTAAGTCGCTTCAGTCGTGTCTGACTCTGTGCGACCCCACAGACAGCAGCCCACCAGCCTCCTCCGTCCATGGGACTTTCCAGGCAAGAGTACTGGAGTGGGGTGCCATTGCCTTCTCTGATCTAGGTCCATACTTGGATCCAAATAATCTACTGTAACCAACATGGATACATTATGCTGAATTTTAAGAGTTTTTCCTATTTTTCAGATCAATATTACAGTTAAGAATTTTCTGATGTTAATGAGTTCAATGCTAAAAGTATATGGGAGACAGAAGAAAGATGCAGAAGGGCCACATATAAAGAGCAGGTGGACCACTCATTTCTGGAGAGGTTTGA
>SJYX01018284.1:289471-313445 GCA_006410675.1 Oreotragus oreotragus | reverse complement strand
GCTGCGATTCATGGGGTCACAAAGAGTCGGACACGACTGAGTGACTGAACTGAACTGAACTAAAGGAAACGGAAAAAAAATAATTATATTATATCCTAAATTCGTAAAATTTATATAAATTTAAGGGAGTAGTCAGTATGAGGTTTCAAAAAAGAATGTATAGTTTTCCAGTATTTATTCATGTATTGGCTCTAAGGTGCATAAACGATACAGGAATGGCCTAGATGAAATATCTCTCAAGGTTATCTTTTTCCTTTCCCGATTTGGTGGCCACCATGAGACTTTCTGATTACTCATTTGATTTCTCAAAAGCCCTCCCTACTACTGGACATGAGATGCCATGGGTAGAAAATATCATTCCAGGTACTTAAATCTAAGCCTCATTCCCTTACCACGACCACTATTTAATTCAGTCAAAATAATAAGTCATACTTAGTTTGAGTCCATTAAAAATAGCTGAACAATTTTACCCTTTTTATTAGGTCATGTCTTTTTCATATTGCATTTTTCAGTTGAATCTTGTACATAAGGACAAAATATCACCATCTATGTGTGACTAAAGTTCTGTAATAGACAACATGAATCCTGTCTCTTATACACATCTGGTGGGGAAGCTCTCAACAGTCAAAAAAAAAGTATTGCTTGTGGCTGGACATGAAGCTACAGTTAGATTTCAATGTATTTTTACTTGGCACATTTTTATGTAACAATAATGAAAATTATGATAAATTTTTTTCTGAAGTTCTTAAGCTTACTTTTTATGAAATACAACTTTCAGGTTATCCTTAAGGATATCTCATTTCTTTGTCAAATTTATACCACATATTCTAGTTTATTTTACAGTGTAGGTTATTTTTATTTTATAAACTCAGAATTTACTTCCTCTCAGCCATTCCTCAGCAATTGTCTATTCTCCTCATGTAGGGCTATCCAAACTTAGCCCACTAGAGATCTTTGCTGGATACCATCCAACAGGCACAGGCCAGCATCCTGCTGTGATGATTACAGATGTTCTCACTTCTGATGAAAGAGGAAAGAAGCAACAACCCACAGTCAGCTGTAAGTCTCAGTGTACCTGCTTATCTTGATGGAAGTAGATAACTAGCTGAGTGGTCTAGAAATCTAAGGCTGAAAACTGTATCTCCCTGGATATGCATTTGGCCAATTTAGCTAAAGAAAATTATAATTTAGAGTCATTTTTTCATCCATATAAGTAGGAGATAAAAGCTGCTTTTTTTTTTTGGTTCTAATTAACTTTAATGTGTTTCTTTCTTGGTTATTCCAGATGTACTTAAGCTGCTGCATCAGTTTATATTCCTCTCTTTTTAACAGATTTGAGGAATCTAGATAGAAATCTTTCTAAAATACTTCAAAGCCAAAATTTATTCAAAATCTACTCTTCAGAATAATAAAAAAACTTATTAAAAGTGTATTCAAAGGGAGAGAAGCAATTGAAGATTGCAATGAAACCTAGTTTATAATTATTTATTTAAAGGTCATTTTCCTCTGATTTCCCCAGTGGCTTACAGAAAACAGAGCCCTTCAATTCCCTGCAATAATTATAAAGAAGGACAAAGTGCAATAAAGTTCTTGATATTATGTACTTAGGGAAAAATTCTGCCCTCAGAGACATACTTTCTTCCACATATAAATTCATAAAAAGATCCTTCAATTCATTTGAACCTATTTCAATTGCTATTTTTAGGAGTCTCTCAGCTGTATTTAATAGTTTAGAAATCTATTTCCCCTGACTTTGCCCACAGTGACAATTATTAATATTTTTATTTAACAATTTCAAAGCTCCAAGGATGCTGAATATATTATGTAAACTCATATTTCTGACACAACAGATGCTTTGTAACCTCAAAAGTAAACAAACTATGTTCTTAAAGTAATTATAAGTGGAAGTCATATACTTTACTATCACAAATAAACCAATCAACACCAAAATAAACACTTACTGGTCAGAGGCCAAAAAGAAATGAACAAAATGACAACAATGTGGGCGGAAGAAGCTAGAATTTTTCTAAACACATAAAAGACAAAAGAAAATAATTACCATAGAGATACATGTTTAAAGGCACAGTATTTCTTTGAACAGTATGTTGGAACTGTAGAGTTGCAAGGCACTTAAAGCAAGGATTTTTATCCTTTCAAGAGTCAAAACCCTTTTGAGCATCTGATTAATGCTGTAAGCATTCTCTTTAGAAAAATGTATAATGAACCACACTTAAAATTTTGCATAACCATAGGTTGTTTAAGGAAAATGTGAAGATCTCTTAGAGAGCATATATTATAGGTTTTAAATTCCTGCCTTAGATGTAACCAGCTCATATATTTTATAAAGTGTATTAACCTGCTTTATAACAAATGTAAAAGACAGTCTTCAGTTCAGTTCAGTCACTCAATCGTGTCCGACTCTTTGCAACCCCATGAAAAGCTGCATGCCAGGCCTCCCTATCCATCACCAACTCCCGAAGTCCACCCAAACCCATGTCCATTGAGTTGGTGATGCCATCCAACTATCTCATCCTCTGTCATCCCCTTCTTCTCCTGCCCTCAATCTTTCCCAGCATCAGGGTCTTTTCAAATGAGTCAGCTCTTCACATCAGGTGGCCAGAGTATTGGAGTTTCAGCTTCAACATCAGTCCTTCCAATGAACACCCAGGACTGATCTCCTTTAGAATGGACTGGTTGGATCTCCTTGCAGTCCAAGGGACTCTCAAGAGTCTTTTCCAACACCACAGTTCAAAAGCATCAATTCTTTGGCAGTAAGCTTTCTTTATAGTCCAACTCTCACATTCATACATGACCACTGGAAAAACCATAGCTTTGACTAGATGGACCTTAGTCGGCAAAGTAATGTCTCTGTTTTTGAATATGCCATCTAGGTTGGTCATAACTTTCCTTCCAAGGAGTAAGCGTTTTTCAGTTTCATGGCTGCAATCACTATCTGCAGTCATTTTGGAGCCCAGAAAAATAAAGTCAGACGCTGTTTCCACTGTTTCTCCATCTATTTGCCATGAAGTGATGGGACTGGATGCCAATCTGATCTTTCTTAAATACTCCTAGTGTCAGGAAAATCACTACTCCTCAACATGCTTGAATTTTTTGGACAATTATAAATGTTTGTATTCTATTTAACTGAAGTCTGATTCTTTTAAAACTCTATTTATTGCCACATAGTTCTGAAACCTACAGTTACACAGAATAAATCTCTTTTCACGTGATAGCCCTTATACATAATATACAGTTGAACAGCTTTAGTTTTCCTAGTATGCAAGCCAAATATCCTACAAACCATTAGTCCTCATAAAACCTGATTTTTCAGTCCCTAAAAATTATTATTATCTTCCTCTTGGTATTTCAATTTGCTAATATACTCCTTAAAATATAGCAATCAAAGAAGTGCATATGTGACTTGATCAGCTAAGTATCTGTTTCCTTAGTATAAGAAATCAAAATAGGTAAGTAGAGAATTGATCACCTCTTCCTCCCAAATCTCAATTCCAAAGAATGGATGAAATTAGGAAGAACCAAATAAAATAAGTAAGATCTCACCTATGTGATTATCAGGGGCTTTGAGGCAGAAGAAGATAATGCTATTAGCTTCCCAACTCTCTCTTTATTATTTTATCCATGCAATCTCAGGGAATATAGGCAGGAATATTATGGCAGTAAGGTATGGATGTGAGAGTTGGACTGTGAAGAAGGCTGAGTGCCGAAGAACTGATGCTTTTGAACTGTGGTGTTGGAGAAGACTCTTGAGAGTCCCTTGGACTGCAAGGAGATCCAACCAGTCCATTCTGAAGGAGATCAACCCTGGGATTTCTTTGGAAGGAATGATGCTAAAGCTGAAACTCCAGTACTTTGGCCACCTCATGGGATGAGTTGACTCATTGGAAAAGACTCTGATGCTGGGAGGGATTGGGGGCAGGAGGAGAAGGGGACGACCAAGGATGAGATGGCTGGATGGCATCACAGACTCGGTGGATGTGAGTCTGAGTGAACTCCGGGAGATGGTGATGAACAGTGAGGCCTGGCATGCTGCGATTCATGGGGTCACAAAGAGTCGGACACGACTGAGTGACTGAACTGAACTGAACTAAAGGAAACGGAAAAAAAATAATTATATTATATCCTAAATTCGTAAAATTTATATAAATTTAAGGGAGTAGTCAGTATGAGGTTTCAAAAAAGAATGTATAGTTTTCCAGTATTTATTCATGTATTGGCTCTAAGGTGCATAAACGATACAGGAATGGCCTAGATGAAATATCTCTCAAGGTTATCTTTTTCCTTTCCCGATTTGGTGGCCACCATGAGACTTTCTGATTACTCATTTGATTTCTCAAAAGCCCTCCCTACTACTGGACATGAGATGCCATGGGTAGAAAATATCATTCCAGGTACTTAAATCTAAGCCTCATTCCCTTACCACGACCACTATTTAATTCAGTCAAAATAATAAGTCATACTTAGTTTGAGTCCATTAAAAATAGCTGAACAATTTTACCCTTTTTATTAGGTCATGTCTTTTTCATATTGCATTTTTCAGTTGAATCTTGTACATAAGGACAAAATATCACCATCTATGTGTGACTAAAGTTCTGTAATAGACAACATGAATCAAGTTATTTGTATATAAGTTTAGTAGTACATCTGCTAGTATTTCTAGTACATAAAAAAATTGATGGTGCTGGTGGATAATCATAGTTGAGATTGCTCTTAGTATCTAAAATTAAAGAGAAACTAAGCTTTCATCAGTCAAAACCTTAATTCTTATCCTCATTAATATCATTGAAAAGTATAGTAAATAAGGCAAGACTGAGCAATACAAACAGAGATATGGCATAATTTGATAAGGTGCTATTAGGGACCTTGGCTTTCGCATTAGCTTTCAGAGGCTGCTATGACAAATTACCATGCCCTTGGTGGATAAAAATAACTAACATTTATTTTCTTACAATTCTTTAGCTTCTCTAACTCCTGACCTGGGTGTGCACATTTATCTCAATGACAAAGAGCCTCAGCTCCAGCAGGATATTCACTTTACCAAGCTCAGAGGAAACAACAACCGACATAGTTTTGGTCTGTCTTGATTGTCTCAAACTTGTACTTATGAGATCCAATTTATTCTCACTCTCCACCTTTTGCACCCACCTTCTTTACTTGAAAACCTGCCCTGTGAACTTCCAGCTTCACCAACATCTGATGTAGAGACCAACAACCTCACAGATACTGCTTAACCAGCTCTTTCGTTGCATAAGGTAGAGTTCAGAGGGTGGAGGTGAGAACTATCGACATCATAAAGGAATGCCTAACACTTTCCAGGTGGATTTCAGAATTTCTATAGACCAGTGAATGGCTCCCACTTCCCCCCATTTTAACAGGAGCATCTGTAGCATTTATCTCAGGACTGTATCACCATTTTATGTTGGATGTGTGGGGCAGATGGTTTATTGCTTTAGTTTCACAGGTTTATAAAATGAGAAAGACTGTACAGAAATACCTGGATTTAAAGAACTACACCCCAAAGGGTCATCCATGCCAGAACTTAATTTACATGATAAGATCTTGGATTTTGAGATGATGGAACAAAGTAAGTCTTTTGTGAAACTTCAGAGGGAATGGGTGCATTTTGCATGTGGGGGAGATGTGAACAGATGAAGGTTAGTAGGCAACCTCCCAGATCACCTCCAATGACTCCAAATTTCTCATATTTTTGTCCTTGTACCCTTATGCATCTTCTACCTCTTCAATATGGATTGCATTGAGTGACTGGGTGACACACTGGCAAATATGATGATATATAACTTCCAAATTTAGATTACAAAAGGAATGTAGGTTTCATCCCTGCTCTTTTTCTCATTCTGGGGTAAGTAAGCTGCCATATTGTGAGTAACCCTATGAAGAGGACTATATGACAATGAACTAATGTCTCTGGTCAAACTGAGGCCTTCCAAAAGCTATCTGAGGTAGTTTGCGAGCAATTCTACACCTATCTAGGTGTTCAGCTGAAAGCCAGAGCCCTGGCCAATATCTTAAGTATAGTCTCATAAGAGTACTTGAAGCAGAAATGTCAAGCTAAACCATGTGCAGATTCCTAAGTCACAGAAATTGTGAGATAATAAATGTTATTTTAAGAACCTAAATTTCGAGGTAATTTGTTATACAACAACAGATCTCCTAGTACACTGAAACTCTTTAAGGATTGTTAGCTAAATTTGCAGTGCTTCTACAAATGGAAAAATGTTAACCTTTATATGCTACTTTTACCTCTCTCATATTTTTATGTTACTTGAGAAATCCTCTTAGTATTATTAAAATGTTATTTTCTTATACAAATAATATATTTCAATTAATTATGAATGTACCTGTTTTACTATAATGAATATACCTTAATTTTAAAAATTGCATTAATCTTTGAAATCAGTCTTACTTGTCCAGTCAATATCCCTTGATATAGAAAATATTTTGAAGTCAACAAATATATTTACTTTCATTTTCATTATTCTTATTGAATATATCTTACATCCTTGGGATGACTTCCTATATGTTTAAATGTTGACAATCTCTTTAATAATCTACTGTATATTTATATCTTGGATAAATGTCAATCTTACCAATTTATAGTTTTTTACATTAAAAAAATCTAGATAGCTTTTTAAAAAAAAAAGATGCAATGGAATGGGAGGATGTAAAGATGAGCTGATTTTTTTATATAAAATAACTGTTGAGTCACTGTAGCATATTGATCTCCACCCTTCATTCTCCACCCTGAAACAAGTCAGTGGAATTGATTTACTATGCCCACAAGACTCTTCTTGGAGCTTCCCAGTTGGCTCAGCAGTAAAGAATCCATCTCCCAATATAGGAGGTGTGAGTTGGATCCCTAGATTTGGATGATCCCCTGGAGAAGGAAATGGCAAACCACTCCAGTGTTCTTGCCTGGGAAGTCCTAAGAACAGAGGAGCCCTGTGAGCTACAGTCCATGGGGTCACAAAGAGTTGGACATGAGTTAACAACGAAAAAGCAAGGCTCTTATTAGGCTGAGTCGACTTCTTCTCAACTTTATCCACCCCTCTCCCCAACTTTATCCACCCCTCTTCCCAACTTTATCCACCCCTCTCCCCAACATGCATTATTTACTAGGATGGTAAACTGTTGGTGTTCAGTCGCTTAGTCATGTGACCCCATGGACAGTGGCTCCTCTGTCCTTCACTGTCTCCTGGAATTCTCTCAGATTCATGTCCATTGTCAGTGATGCCGTCTAACCATATCATCCTCTTCTGCCCCCTTCTCTTTTTGCCTCTAATATTTCCCAGCATCAGGGTCTTTTTCAATGAGTCTGCCCTTGTCATTGGGTGGTCAGGGTATTGGAGTTTCAGCTTCAGCATCAGTCCTTTCAATGAATATTTATGATCAATTTCCTTTAGAATTGACTGGCTTGATCTCTCTGCAGTCCAAGGGATTCTCAAGAGTCTTCTCTAGCACCACAGTTCAAAAGCATCAATTCCTCAGTGCCACTCCAGTATTCTTGCCTGGAGAATCCCATGGACGGAGAAGCCTAGTAGGTTACAGTCCATGGGGTCGCAAAGAGTTGGACACGACTGAGCAACTTCACCTCACCTCAGCCTTCTTTAAGGTCCAACTCTCACATCTGCACATGACTACTGGAAAAACCATAGTTTTGACTATATGGACCTTTGTTGGAAAAGTGATGTCTCTACTTTTTAATATGTTGTCTAGGTTTCTTATAGTTTTTCTTCCAAGGTTTTTTAATTTCATGGCTGCAGTCACCATCCTAAGTGATCTTGGAGCCCAATAATATAAAATCTACTTACCTTGTTTGAAATAAACCACATACTCATGTCTCTGAAACTTTTCACAGATATTTTATTTTCTGAAATGTTAGCATTTTTCTTGTAATGCATGTAAGCATCTCCTAAGTATTCCTAAACTAATATCTTTACCTTCGTCTCCACCCAAAACTTTAGCAGCCCTTTCCCTCAGTGACTACTTAGTATACTGATCACATCTCACTTTAAGTGTTGGTAGATTTCCTTGGAGAGCCACTGTACTATGGTGAATTTTGGAGAGAAATAGTTATGAAATGTGGTTCCTTTATTAGTTGTGAAGCTTTGAACAAATTATATAAACTATCTCAACTTTTGTTTTTTCATTTGAATAGTGGGATTATCATGAAGTCATTAATTTGATGCAATCCTTTGTCACAGATTTTGGGCTATAACAAGGCATTTAATAAAAATACAGTATATATTTGTCCCTGTTCCTTTATTCACCATTGATATGCAAGCTCATAGAGAACAGTAACTCTGCTATATGTGTCCCTGTTTTCCAACATTTGACATGGAATGGAACATTGCAGTTGTTCATAAATGTTATTGATAGTGAATTAATTTTAATTGCTACAATGGTGTGGTGATTTAAATGGTTTACATTTGTATTTTACTCTTTTGGTTTTTATCTTTAAATTGATTTTGCATGTATAGCTAATTTTATCTTTTGCTAACACATTCCAATATTATTCATAGACTCATGCATTTATAAACAAAATAATAATCTCCGAAATCCCTCCCCAATTTTCTATATAACAATATATCTTGGATAAATGTCAATCTTACCAATTTATAGTTTTTTACATTAAAAAAATCTAGATAGCTTTTAGCAATCTCTATACCTTGATTATTTTGGAAATCAATGTCCTCTTACTGGTATCTTCTATTTTCTGTGACAGAGAAGATGGGAGGACATAGGAGCTATGTAGTTCTGTGCTTAGTCACTCAGTCATGTTTGACAGTTTGCAACCCCATGGACTGTAGCCTGCCAGGCTCCTCTATCCATGGAGATTCTCCAGTCAAGAATACTGGAGTGGGTAGCCACACCTTCCTCCACGGGATCTTCCCAACCCAGGAATCAAACCCAGGTTTCTCGCCTTTTCATTCTTTCAGGACTCTGGTAACATTAAACCATTTCCCCCTTCAAATAGTGCTTTTTATTTTATTTTCTAAACATCACTGAAATAACTCTATTTTGATATCATATTTTATCACATACCTCGATGCATTTAGTATATTAGAGTTTTAGTTGGTTTGTTGGTTGATGTGTTTGTTTCTACACTACACATGAAATTGCTTCATGCAACGTTCTTCTTTTTGTTTTTATATTTCTTAAATTTCATAAATATCTTTTTCAAGAGCTACTAAGATGGTTAATTTGGCTTCTGAATCTCCTTCCTTCTTGTCTAATAAAAAGCAAGTCTTCATTATCTTAATACAAATAAATTTGTGAGTTATTCATCTCTATGTATTATTCTTCTTATGTTGTAGCATTTATTATATTTCATGTGATCTTCATAAATTATTTACAAACTCATGTGATATCTTTATTTCACTACATTACATTTTTGAGCAAAGAATATAACACCAGTGACCTAATTTATATTTCTTTCTAAATAAATATGCAAGCATTTATTGATGACAAAAGTGTAACACAAAAGAGACTTCTCAGGTGGCTTAGTGGTAAAAATCTGCCTGCTGATGCTGGAAATGAGAGTTCGATCCCTGGATTGGGAATATCCCCTGGAGAAGGATGACAGTAAAATGCTCTTCATCATTCTTTATAAATTATCTGTCTATGTATTTCTTATGTTTTGCCTATTTTATATATTTTATTATTATACCATGCAGTAGGATCTATTTCTTACTATAAACTTTGCTAATACTAATGCTAACTCAACAAACACTGTCAGGGTAATTTTTAGTTCTTAATTATAATCCTCAGAAAGTGCCAGGTTATGATATGAATTAAATGCTTAAAGTCATATGTTAACATGATAATTAGAACAACAACTTGGTCTAAAATGAAAACTGTGTTCCAAATATACTGAAGGTAATTTGAAATGAAAACTAACAGAGTGACTTAAATAAAAATGTGATCTGCAGTCTAGAGGCTGCTCACTCAGGAGAGTCCTGACTAAATGCTGTTCTACCTGATCTTAATATTTTCGTTAACAATCTGAAAAAGAGAATAACAACATTTAATTAAACTTCAAAGTGAAAGGATTAAGAAACTGTGTGTAAAATTGCTAAGAAAAGAAACAATATAAAGAAACTAAGAGAGGTTACCAAAACTAGCAAGAAATGAAAGAGTGGCTAATAAAAAATAAGTGCAAGTTCATAAATAAGAAAAAATAGGTAATTTTAAAATAATTTTTTCTTTAAATTTTGGGTAGACAAATTCCCAGGATAGGTACTGGAATAAGAGGAACAAAGTACAGGTCCTATATTGAAGTATATCATGATCTAGTGACTAGTAAACTGGAGCATCCTTAAAGCTAAAATTTCAGATGCTTAGAAATGACTGAGTCACTCTCCCACTTGAGATACTATAAGCCTAGACCTACATTATTCACCGAAGACTGAACACATGAATTGAGCCTTTTCAATTTTAATCCATTCCTGTTCTATTGTCATCAGGAGTAGAAACAAACAGCAAAAAGTATAAAAATTAAAGGACACTTACTTCCTGATGATACTCTTCAGTTCTAATGCCTCAAGAAAAATTAAATATTACAAATTTGACAATAAACTATCAGTGCATCTGTTAATATCACTGAATGGATAAAATATCTTTAAATAAAAACTTTTCCTAGCATATTTTCTGATGATGAAGCTCAAAAGATCTTTTGATGAAGAAAATTGCATCTACAATTCTCTTTTTTTGTTGTTCATTTAGTTCTGTAAAAGTTCCGTCTTTAAATTTCTGGAAATGCAAGAAAACCTATGTATTTGTGAGATTCAGGAATTTTAAAACTACGTATAGCTAAAAAACACAAAAATAGATGTGATGATAATACTGATATCATACCAAACTACTAAGTTAAAGACATCCATTTAAAATAATTCTCTTTATGCCTTACTTCTTTCATTTGTCTCTTTATATCAAAGTAGTCTTATTCACTAAAGTGATAAAGTAAGTAAACATTTTAACTTAACATGTCAGAAACATAACTCTTGATTTTGAAGACTAAAACCTATTCCTTCTACAGTCTTCCACGTCTCAGAGAATGTGAATTTCTATACTACCAGTTGCTCAAGCCAAATATGAGAAATATTCTTGACTCTTCTCCTTTCCTAACAACTCATATCAAATAACTAACTTTGCAGATTTTACTTTCAAAAAAGTTTAAAAAAAAAACCATCCAATCTTTTACCTGCCAATGGTATCACAGCAGAAAAAAAGTTATATATCTTATGCCTTCTGAATTATTTTAATAGCCATCTAAACTGTCATTCTTTTTCTAATCTTACCTTCTCACAACCTAGTCTCCTCTATACCAACCTTTTTAAATCACACGCTGATCAGACCATTGTTCTGCACAGAATCTTTCAATGTTTTCTCATCTCACTCAGAGCAAAATCCAGAGTCCTTACCTTATGACCTGCAAAACTCCATGAGATCTACAACCCCACCTTCCTCTACCTCTTTGACTTCATCTCACATTGTTTTTTCTTCAGTTGTTCACCAGGCTCCAGGTACAGAAGTCTGTCCACTGTTCCTCCAATTTATGCTGCATATTATTGTCTCAGTGCTCTTAGAAACTGTTATTTCCTCTGCCAAGAATGATCTTTCTTCAGATATTTCTGTGAATGATTCCACAGATATTTATATGTTTTTGCTCACATGCAGCTTTATCTAAAAGGGCTTTCCTCAATATCCCATGTAAAATAGTAAACTATATCTTCATTCCTACTCACCTGTTTCATGGGGTGTTTTTTTTTAATATCGCTTGTCATCATCTGTCATAAATGAATATGTTTATTCATTTGTTTAATATCTATTCACCTCACCATAGTGTAAGCACTCAGAAAGTAAGGATATCAGACCTCACCTGTTTTGTTCACTGCTGCTTCCCTACTGCCTAGAACCACGTTTTTTTTTTTTTTTTAATTTTACTTTATTTTACTTTACAATACTGTGTTGGTTTTGCCATACATTAACATGAATCTGCCACAGGTGTACATGAGTGGGAACCACATGTTTTATATACTTCCAAAATATTCAATAAATAAATGGTGCAATCTTAAAATATGTGGAAGCTACAAGGAGTGAAGTTAGCTGGTGCTCTCCAGATGCCACAGCTTTGGGATTCACCACATTTACACTGAGGGCAAGCTTTCCCCAAGACTGCTTCTAGCCAGTGACTGACCTTAGCCAGGGAACTACAGTATGCCCATTCTTGCCCAATACATGACTCCTTTAGTGAGCAATATAAAGCCCTGAAATAAAAATATAGTCTCAGGCCTTCCTGCCTCATCTTCCTTCCTTTCCACTTTCCCTTAGTGGTATCTCACAGGATTCATGGTCTATGTCTCTCTACTCCTACTCTTGCTCCCTTGCCACTTCTTCCTTCACAGCTATATCCTCTAATAAATCACTTGCATCTCTAGTTTTGTCTCAGTGTCTGCTTCTAGGAGAACATAAACTGACAGAGATTACCATTGTGAATTTACTATTTTTTTAGGAATCAAAATTTGCATAATATTTTGTTTGAAAAATAACTGCATAGGCAAAGAAAATAATTTAGGTTATTACATTGTGTGTGTTTGTGTGTGTATGTGTGTGTGTGGGGGGGGGTTTCCTCTCCTTTGGGGACTTACATTTGTCTTTGTGTAGCAGCTGCCAGGATCAGTGGCTAGAAAGAGGACAATTCAGGCACTAAATGCAAGAGAGCATTGAGAATCAAAACAAGAAAAGCTGAACCAGTCATTGCCCAAAGCAGCTAATAACAAGCAAGTAGCAGAAATCAAACTCTGATGGCTAAATTGTGGGAATCGTAGAAATTGAAAAGAGGGTAAAAGTCAGTATTGGTATAAAGTGAGATGGTTTAATAATGTTCTATAAATCTGAACTATGGGACATAACACTGACTTTGCAGTGGGCTCCAGGGCATCCTGTGAGTAAACACAGCACATTCACATTACAACATACTTCATCAAACATGGAAGTAGATAAAAGTGAAACACACTTTCAAATTACATAGTGTTTATTTTAATCATTTGTCAATTATTTATCTCCCTTCTGGTATGTCAGAGATTAAGAGCAATGTTCATAAAACAGAACACTAGGATTCATGAAGCCTGCTGGGAAAATTCCAAGAGAGCCCCAGAGACCAAAAAGATGTGGCATCTAGCAGTTATGTGCTGGTACTGATCAAAGAACTTGATTGTAGGAACCACGTTCACAAAACTTTCAGCCCCTCTCTGAACTCTTTTTTTCAGTTATGATTTTCTTTTTAATATTACAATGATGCTACTGGTCATTATATCATGTACATACTAGCAAACAAACTCACAGATTAACTTGAGAGCTATGATGCAGCAGTAATATGGGCCATGCTATTTTAGAATAAAGGGAAGATTTAAGTTGAAATGTGGAAATTATCAATCTAATTTATAAGACATATTGGAAGAAATCAACTTTTCAGGGTGAATAGGAAATGAAACGGAGAAGGCGATGGCATCCCAGTCCAGTACTCTTGCCTGGAAAATCCCATGGACAGGGGAGCCTGGTGGGCTGCAGTCCACGGGTTGCAAAGAGTCAGACATGACTGAAGTGACTTAGCAGTAGCAGGAAATGAAAGATTTTTGAGCCCATTAACCAATTTTAAATTAATTAACTTGAAAACATAGGTTAGGGACTGGTGATAGAGCAAAATCAAACAAAACAGAAAACCCTTGCCCTTGTTGACACTTGGTACACATTTGAAAATCTTTTCCCATGACTCTTCTGTTGTACCAATTGAATTGGGGCTGTAATTCAAGACCTTATGATCACTTTTCTCAAATCCATTTGTAGAATAAAAATCATATATAAACATTGGCTAGACATACTGTGCAATGTAAAAATACATTCTAACAATTTGGAGGATGAAAAACAGAGCTATTCACCACCAAATTGTTATTGGGAGGAGACATATTTCAGAATACACCTATATTTCCTTCAGAGAAGAGAAGCAAAAAGGTTAGCATCACACATGTTAGAGGCATCCAGTAGTATAGACCCTCATATTGTGGTAAAACTTTCTTGGTGTGACTGATTAGTAAGATGCTTAAACTGAGATAGTCTGAAACTGTCAGTGGGCCAGAAACAATTGATTGCAGTGTAGGAAATGCAGAGGATAATAGTCAATGCAAAATAGATTTGACACTAACAATGTTTAAACACATCACTTTGATCTACAGGTGATAGTCTTAAGTTTCTAGTAGAAGAGCAAAACATTCAAGGTGTTGCAATATCTGACAAGTAAGATCTGACAGATGTATATTTCCTTGAATGCAACAGACTAGATAAGAGTGACAGGGAGAATTGGGATCTGCTGTCTGATAAGTTAAATCTTAGAGATCTTACTGTGAAGAACAGAGTATTATTGATACAAGGAAGTCCTTGTGCAAGTTTCACAAACATAAATATACACATAATGACTAGGAAGTGAAAATGAACAAGAAAGACACAGAAAATATGGTTGTGGCAAGAGATTCTCTTGCTTCATTTGAATGAGTTATCAAATCAGCTTTTGTCAAAAGCCAATCAGGCAATGAAAATTACATGACAAATTGTATCACAAAATGGAATGATCCAGCCACTGGTTGTTAGGAGATGGAGCTCTGTATTCTATAGAAGGTGACCACTAACCAGTGATTTGACTCATGTTGGAAGGCCCTCTGTGTAGTGAGGAGCCTGAAAAGATTTTAGATAAATTTAACTTTCCATTTATCGAGATGTATTCCCTGGTAAGGTTATTGTTTTTGTTTTTGTTTTTAAGAAATGGCTAAATGTCAAATCATGAAGAAATTTGATAATACATGTAAATCCAGGCTCAGGAATGTAGTGATAAATATTATTTAGAGCTTTCTAATGTGCACCCCCTAATAGGTCTTTACTGTTCTCTTTGCTACAAGCTCTTTTAGTATTACCTACACAAATCTCTCAAGGCTGTGAACTATATCGATCTTTGGGGAAACTTGCTACAAAGACTTCCGTTTAAGAAATAGAAATGTTTAATGTTTTCAGCATGAGTCTATCATTACTACAGGAGAGTATATCATAGAGGTTTTGAAGCACTGGATCAAACTTCACAGATAAGCAAGGCATCCCTCGTGCACAGCAAGGCAAAGAGAAAAGGGCATGTATAGCAGTCAAAGAATTGGTAATGGTGATTGAAGCTGCACCACAAATGATATCTTACACTCTTTTTCCATGAAAGCATCATAGCCATTATTACATTGTTTCTCTAACTGAGTAAACATTTTGCTAGGTTGGGTTCTTTCAAAAGGAAAGGCCACGACAAAGATTTGAGTTTTAGGTAATTTATTTGAGAGGTGATCTAAGGAAATAAAATAAGGGAGGAAGATAGAAGAAAAAAATGGGACAAAATCAAAACAGGGGGTGGAGAGGTGATAATGAGTAGCTTTTGTTGAGAGCATCTGGTCCTCCAGAAAGGGATCGCTCTAAGTTACCAAAACACAATGGGACTGCCTCACTGCTAGCTAGGGTGGCTGGGGCAGCTGAGGTGGCTGGGATCATTTTCTTACTGATCATCATCCCTCACTGATTGAAAGTTATATGGAGAGAGGTGCATGAGCTTAGATACAGGACACAATCAGCTTACAACTGAGCAAGCTGATAGTTCTGGAAAAAAATCTTTAGATAGAGAAGAAAAAATAGATGCTGGTGCTTTGAATGAAAGCATTCACCATGCTAGAAAATGTTCTCTGCTGAAACCTCATACAGAGGGTCAAAAATATTGAGAGGGACATCAACATCAACAGTATTTGATAGATACTTGTTTTGTGAGTTTTTGAAAATTGTATTCAGAAATATAAATATTATATTACTGTATGCTAAGAAAACGAAGTGACAAAGACCATATTTTGGGGGGAAATGTATCTGTTTTCTCCTTTATTAATTATTTCTAGTCGAGTTCAAGCTGATAAGTAAAGAGTTTTGCCTGGCAGGAGGAAGGAACATATCTAGAGAAGAGGTGTGAGTTACACATACACAACCAGATAGCTCTAGTTTCTGAACAGAATTATTTTACGGTAGTTTGGTCCTAATCATTTTCTTCAATTTAGAAATTACTACCTGATTTACACTTATAAAGACTATATCAGGAGCTTGAAACTTCAGTGTAAAAATGTTTCATTTTAAATCTTAAGAATATTGACATTCTAATGCTTCAAGCATGGTTTATTTATTAAAACATTTTATATCTAACTAACTGCCACTTTAAATTTAGAGACAAACAAGTTTTAGAAAAGAAACAGACTTACTCTAGACATTTTTTTCATATTGCTTTGATCTGATTAAAGAATACTCACTTCTTACACACACACTCCTTGTACCCCTAGTTCAATTCAGTTCAGTCACTTAGTCATGTCCGACTCTTTGAGACCCCATGAACTGCAGCACGCCAGCCCTCCCTGTCCACCACCAACTGCCAGAGTCCACCCAAACCCATATCCATTGAGTCAGTGATGCAATCCAACCATCTTACCCTCTGTTGTCCCCTTCTCCTCCTGCCCTCAATCTTTCCCAGCTTCAGGGTCTTTTCAAATGAGTCAGCTCTTCACATCAGGTGGCCAAAGTATTGGAGTTTCAGCTTCAACATCAGTCTGTCCAATGAACAGCCAGGACTGATCTCTCTGAGGATGGACTGGTTGGATCTCCTTGCAGTCCAAGGGACTCTCAAGAGTCTTCTCCAACACCATAGTTCAAAAGCATCAGTTCTTTGGCGCTCAGCTTTCTTCACAGTCCAACTTTCACATCCATACATGGCCACTGGAAAAACCATAACCTTGACTAGACAGACCTTTGTTGGCAAAGGAATGTCTCTGCTTTTTAATATGCTGTCTAGGATGGTCATAACATTTCTTCCAAGGAGTAAGCATCTTTTAATTTCATGGCTGCAGTCACCATCTGCAGTGATTTTGGAGCCCAGAAAAATAGTTAGCCACTGTTTCCACTGTTTCCCCATCTATTTGCCCCCATCTTAGAAGTGATGGTACCAGATGCCATTATCTTAGTTTTCTGAATGTTGAGCTTTACACAAGGCTATATTCTTGAAATCAATATTAATAAGATCAGGTGATCAAGAAGCAATATCTTACTATAAAGAGTCAAATGAAAAAGTTTTTTAAATTTTAAGGCTTCTAACTGGCATGATCAGTTTTATATAGTTGAGAAATGCATTAGGAAGGAAAGTTACCAGTTTTTGGTCTTGTTAAATTGTCCAAATTAGGAACTTATCAGAGATGGCAGATTAGAGCTGTGCTGGGTTTCCACAAAGTGTGTGAAATGGTAAGGGCCAATTATATAAGTGAAATGGTTATATTTTCATCTTTTGTCTAATTATATGCACAAAATATATAATGGTAATTATGTAGAGTGTTTTTATTGCATCTAGTTTGTTTATTTAAAAATTTTCCCTTTCCTTCTTGAATGGTTTGTATTGTTTAAAAATAAAGATGGCTGTAAATAAAAAAAAACAATGTTTCAAACACATCTATTAGACCTGAGTAATCACAAATATGATTGGTTATTAAAATAGGTAAAGGACAAATAGAAATCAAAAGCAATTTTGCATATATTATATCAATAAGAAGATAGAAATGACAAATGTTTTGTCATTTGCATTTAACTTAAAAAGAGACTTGTTAGCAAAACAATGTATTTTATAATTGGTTTATTTTCATTTTATTTAAAAGTAATTCAAATCTTGAATTTTTATCTTAGCACTAAAAATATTTTGCTTATACAAAACTGTTTTTATTGGACCTCTAAACATATTGAGAGTCCTACAGAGTCCCTAGGCTGTCATCTCTCTTAGAAATTTAATTCACTACAAATCATATTGTTTTAGCAATTCCACATAGATCCAATTGAGGTCAGTTATAAATCAGATTGTTTGGGAAAACTTTTAAAATATATGGATTCTAGGCAGGCAAATATAAGGCAGCCAGTTTGTACTTTCCATTCAATAATTACCTGAAAAATAAAAAGACGACTCACTGAAAGAAAAAGACTTAACAGTTATCTGTGTTTCACAATGAGTGATTTCTACAATTATTTCATTAAAAGGAAAGAAGTTAAAGCATGTATATGTGAGGTATGTATGTGTGTATATGGGGGGAGTGTATGTGATGTTGATTACTCTAGGTATCTTAATAACTAGGAGATCATATAAAATTTTTTAAATCATCCGAAACGTTCAGTTTATTTTGCTATTAAAATATACCTAGGATAGGGAGTACTTTTATACCTTTTAAAAATTGTTTTCTTTATATGAAAAAGTAGAGTGTTTCACATTTTATGTCATTTATTTTTTAAAAGTTTGCTTAAATTTAGACTTTCATCAAAATAAAATTTGGAATTTAGAAAGATGGTAATGAGGACCCTGTATGCAAGACAGCAAAAGAGATACAGATGTGTAGAGCGGACTTATGGACTCTGAGGGAGAAGGAGAGGGAGAGGGAGAGGGAGGGATGATTTGGGAGAATAGCATTGAAATATGTATACTATCATGTAAGAAATGAATTGCCAGTCTATGTTCAATGCAGGATGCAGGATGCTTGGGGCTGGTGTATGGGGATGATCTGGAGGGATGATGTGGGGTGGGAGGTGGGAGGGGGGTTCATGTTTGGGAGTTCGTGTAAAAAAATAAATAAATACAAAAAAAATAAAAATAAAATAAAATTACTTCAAATCAAGTGAATTCAGTGAAACAATGATTTAGATAGCTGTTTACTTGAGGGAAAGAATAGTACAGAGCAGAGAAAAATGGGTTTCAGAGTGGGATATAAATCCTGGATTGGCTAGTGTTATATATATATTTGGAGAAAACTTACATAGAATACTTCACTCTCTATCTTTCATATGTAGAAAAAGAATAATTATGCATAACTTGCAACATCATTATAAAAATACCAAATGAAGTAATACATATGATCACTAGTCTATAATACATATTTAATAATTGAAAGTTTTAAATCCTAATCAGTTGGTTGTTCACATTCAACAGCATAGACTGATGGATTATTTTCTTTAATCAATTATAAACCATAAATACTATCATTTATTTTGATGTTCACATTTCCCCAGGTTAAGCTCTGTATTTTGATGTACCCATACTTCTTTGAGTATTTACTAGATTGTAGTGCAAAAGGATATTCTACACTCATCTTGTAGTTTTCCTACCATGCTCTGAAAAAATCAGTGAAAGTGAAAGAAAGTGAAAGTCTTGTCTGACTCTTTGCGACCCCATGGACTGTATAGTTCATGGAATTCTCCAGGCCAGAACACTGAAGTGGGTAAATTTTCCCTTCTCCAGGGGATCTTCCCAACCCAGGGATCAAACCCAGGTCTCCCTTCTCCAAGGGATCTTCCCAACCTGGGGATTGAACCCAGGTCTCCCACATTGTGGGTGGATGCTTTACCAGCTGAGTCACAAGGAAAGCCCAAGAATACTGGAGTGTGTAGCCTATCTCATCTCCAGGGGATCTTCCCTACCCAGGAATCGACCGGGGTCTCCTGCATTTCAGGTGGATTCTTTACCAACTGAGCTATGAGGGAAGCCAATCAGTAATTGCTACTAAAAGCTCTAGATCCTTTTAGTAAAGGTCGGTATTTAGAAATCAAAGTCAAGGTGCTAGATATGCCCATTGCTACTGGTATGTCACTGTTTCTTGGCTCTTTTAGTAAACTGTTTAAATTTATATCAATACTTTCAATTCTAGTCCAATGACTACAAGATACATTCTAGTCTTCTTTTTTTTTTAATATTTGGCAAAACTATTTCTCAGTAGTGAGAAATCTGAATCCCATTATTTTCCATATTTTAATTCAAGCCTAGAATATATATAAGGTAATTTAAGAATTGTTAAGCATGCACTACTGCCAAAAGAGGGCAAATTAAATTTTGAGGCGTGATTAGTAGGGTTATTTTCAGCACTGTATGTGTATGTGTATGCATGCTAAGTCACTTCAGCCTTGTCGGACTCTGCGACTCCATGGACTGCAGCCTGCCAAGCCCCTCTGTCCATGGGATTCTCCAGGCAAGAATACTGGAGTGGGTTGCCATGCTCTCCTCCAAGGGATCTTCCAGACCCAGGGATCGAACCAGGTCTCTTGCATTGCAGGCAGATTCTTTACTATCTGAGTTACNCTCTGTCCATGGGATTCTCCAGGCAAGAATACTGGAGTGGGTTGCCATGCTCTCCTCCAAGGGATCTTCCAGACCCAGGGATCGAACCAGGTCTCTTGCATTGCAGGCAGATTCTTTACTATCTGAGTTACCAGGGAAGCCCATTAACGTCCTAGTCTGATTATTGAACATATAAGTCACCTCAGAGTCTGTGTCTATTATTTACTTTTACTCTTTGACTCTTCACTCTAGGTCACATTTTCCCATTTTTTGCTTGACTTGTGGATGTTACATCGTAGACACCCTGCTTTTACCTTCCTCTGAAGAGTGTTGATTTTCACTCTTGCTTTAAAAGGCTGTTAAATCTGTTGTCTTTATGATGTGGCAGTAGCTGAAATGACTGCTCAGTTTTCTGAGCCTTCTATTTCCTGCTTTTGTCTACATCACATTCTAGATGTTTTTATAACCCTGACATACATTTTGTGACTGTTCATACCAATAAGATTATACCCTTGTTTTTGAGTTGTAGAGACTCCAAGTTGTCCATGAACAGGGGTGCCTCACTTACAAAAAGTTGTTCATACTTAAATGCTATATGGTGCAAATCTCTTCTTTCAAGAGTGGATTCCTTCCACTTTCTGATTTTCTGCCTACTTTGGATTATTCTCCACTACCTTTAACTAGTGTTTTTGTTTGTTTCATTTTGTTTTTCTTTGTTTTACTATTTATCCAGACTTTATAGGTGTTATTTGCAGGAGAATTAATTATGATGCAAGTTATACCATTCTTTCTGGAAAAGGATCTTATTCCCTTTTTAATCAAACATTTATATACAATTTATTATGTGTCAGATTCTGTTTTGCTTTAGTTTCAATAAATTGTTTCTTTTGCTTTATAAATATTAACAGATTAACTCATAATACTATATCAGGTAGATACAGTTACTTTCTCTATTTTACCAATTAGAAAAATAAAGCACATTATGTTTATCTAACTTTCCCAAATATACACAAGTATAAAGGCAAGATTTTGACCCCTAGCAGCCTAGTGGCTATGGTATACTGCATTTTTTTAACAGAGCTAACTATTGAATCAGACAAAAATCGAAATTCCCCAAATTGCTTGGATTCATAAATTTATACATAATGCATCAGATAGAAAAAACACTATAAATACAAAGAATACATAGTACTGAAAAGGTCTAGGAGTAACTGTTATTATTGTCCTTTTCCAATTTTTAATAGAAGTTCCAGAATTATCAGGTCACATCTGAAGAGAAGAAAGTAGATTTCTGGTTTGGAAAAAATAAGTTATTTCTAGAAAGCAGTACTACATGTGAGAATGGATCAGATTATGTCTGAGAAAAGAAATTAAAGAATGGGAATGTGGTTTGATGTGGCAAAAGATGACAGAAGAAAATTAGAAGGGGAGAAGCATAGTAGGCAATGTGATGGTAAGTAAGTTAAACGAGAATGCAATGGTAAAATAGAAAATATACCCAAGGAGAAAATATTCAGACAGATGTTATTTTTATAGGTAAAATCTCAGAAATGTAAAATAACTACAGAAACTTTATAAGCTCTCTTGAGGAAAGATGTTATATAAGTATGACTTATTTTGCTTCTTGCTATGAGGCAGAATATTACATGAAAAAATATCTTTAGCAGGAAGGAGATTTTTTGAATAGGATATGGTGGTTATATTAGCATTTCACATCAAACTCTGGATGAATCAGCTACTTCAAGAAAAATAAATCCAAAACTCCAGAATAAGTTTTTAAGGACTTACTCTGTAAAATTTTGAATTGAAATATAATAGTTGTAAGAAAATATCAATATTCCCAATAACCCATAAGACAATATATAAATGTGAAATTTGAATATTTCTAAAATGAAAATTACAAATTCTTATTCTATCTCTAAATATAATGTACATTTATTCATTTGTGTCAAATCTGCATTTTCATGGATTTGCTGTTACAGTATAAGTTATACCTATGGTGATATTTTGTTATTATATGGAAAATAGTATACTGAAGGTTTGAAAGTGAAAGTGAAAGTCACTCAGTCATGTCCAACTCTTTGCGATTCCATGGACTGTATAGTCCATGAAATTCTCCAGGCCAGAATACTGGAGTGGGTAGCCTTTCCCTTCTCCAGGGTTAGATTTTTCTATTTCATATTTTGTAGATATGAAAATGTAGTTACAAATACTATTTTACTATACATATAATTTTGAATTATAGTAACTTTTATATTCTGAAATATTTCTTATGTTTATAATATAAAAATGTAAAGNATGGACTGTATAGTCCATGAAATTCTCCAGGCCAGAATACTGGAGTGGGTAGCCTTTCCCTTCTCCAGGGTTAGATTTTTCTATTTCATATTTTGTAGATATGAAAATGTAGTTACAAATACTATTTTACTATACATATAATTTTGAATTATAGTAACTTTTATATTCTGAAATATTTCTTATGTTTATAATATAAAAATGTAAAGGCTCTTCATATAAGGAGGCCATTTACCAGATTTTCTAGAAAATTATGACCTATGTCTTATACTCAATTTAATCTGGTTTATAATTTTGATTATTCATTTTAACAAGGTGCAGTCCTTTTTTATTTTTTGAAATTTTAAATATTTTAAAATTTACAAAAATGTTACAGAATAATACAGAGAATACCTAAATATCGTCCATTGAGCTAACCTAAATGGTAACATCTCACATAACCTTCCCACAGCAGCAGGAATTTAACACTGAAACAGTACTATTAACTAATCTAAACTTTAGTAATTTTTTCAATTTTCCACTTACTTCTATTTTATAATCTAGTCTATTTCAGCATCACATGTGTCAGTTTGCTGTGCCTCTTAGACTTGTCTTATATTCCTCAGTAATATTTTGTCTTTAAGACTTTTACACTTTGAACATTACTAACACAAGAGAAGACTCTACACATGGACATCACCAGATGGTCAACATCAAAATCAGGTTGCTTACATTCTTTGCAGCCAAAGAGGGAGAAGCTCTATACAGTCAACAAAAACAAGACTAGGAGCTGACTGTGGCTCAGATCAAGAACTCCTTATTACTAAATTCAGACTTAAATCGAAATAGGGAAAACTGCTAGGCCACTCAGGTATGACCTAAATCAAATCCCTTATGATTATACAGTGGAAGTGAGAAATAGATTTAAGGGCCTAGATCTGATAGATAGAGTGCCTGATGAACTATGGACTGAGGTTCATGACATTGTACAGGAGACAGGGATCAAGACCATCCCCATGGAAAAGAAATGCAAAAAAGCAAAATGGCTGTCTGGGGAGGCCTTACAAATAGCTGTGAAAAGAAGAGAAGCGAAAAGCAAAGGAGAAAAGGAAAGATATAAGCATCTGAGTGCAGAGTTCCAAACAATAGCAAGAAGAGATAAGAAAGCCTTCTTCAGCGATTAATGCAAAGAAATAGATGAAAACAATAGAATGGGAAAGACTAGAGATCTCTTCAAGAAAATTAGAGATACCAAGGGAACATTTCATGCAAAGATGGACTTGATAAAGGACAGAAAAGCTATGGACCTAACAGAAGCAGAAGATGTTAAGAAGAGGTGGCAAGAATACACGGAACTGTTTAAAAAAGAGCTTCACAACCCAGATAATCACAATGATGTGATCACTCACCTAGAGCCTGACACCCTGGAATGTGAAGTCAAGTGGGCCTTAGAAAGCATCACTACGAACAAAG
>SJYX01018284.1:264605-281186 GCA_006410675.1 Oreotragus oreotragus | reverse complement strand
AGTCCTTCCAATGAACATTCAAAGTTGATTTCCTTTAAGATTGACTGGTTTGATCTCCTTGCAGTCCAAGGGACTCTCAAGAGTCTTCTGCAACACCACCATTCAAAAGCATCAATTCTTTGGCACTCAGCCTTCTTTATGGTCCAACTCTCACAACCATACATGACTACTAGAAAAACCATAGCTTTGAGTATGCAGACCTTTGTTGACAAAGTGATGTCTCTGCTTTATAATATGCGGTTTAGGTTTGTCATAGCTTTTCTTCCAAAAAGTAAGTGTCTTTTAATTTCATGGCTGCAGTCACCATCTGCAGTGATTTTGGAGCCCAAGGAAATAAAGTCTCTCACTGTTTCCACTGTTTCCCCATCTATTTGCCATGAAGTGATGGGACAGGATGCCATGATCTTAATTTTTAGAATGTTGAGTTTTAAGCCAGCTTTCTCACTGTCCTCTTTCACGTACATCAAGAGGCTCTTTAGTTCCTCTTCACTTTCTGCCATAAGGGTGGTGTTGTCTGCATATCTGATGTTATTGATATTTCTCCTGACAATCTTGATGCCAGCTTGTGCTTCACCCAGCCTGGCATTTCTCATTGTTCCCTCACACAATGGCAAGAGTTTAAGGGGGTTCTCTGGAGTCTTTTTTATAAGGGCACTAATCACACTCACGAGGGCTCCACTCTTGTCTAATTACTTGCATAAGGCCCCAGCTCCTAATGTCATCACATTGAGGCTCAATATTTCAACATAGCATAACTCAACACTATAAAGGCCACAATAACAAATCCCCAGCTAACATCATACTTCATACTGAAAAGCTGAAAACATTCCCTCTAAGATCAGAAACAAGACAAGAATGCCTACTCTTGCCCCTTTTATTCAACAAGATTTAGAAGTCCTAGACACAGTAATCAGAGAAAAAAGAAAGAAAAGAAATCCAAATTGGAAAGCAAGAAATAAACTGTCACTGTTTGCATATGACATGATACTATGCATAGAAAATCCTAAAGATACCACTGGAAAATTACTAGAGTTCTTTAGTGAATTTTGTAAGGTTGCAGGATAAAAAGTAATATATAGAAGTCTTCTGCATTTATGTACACTGACAAGGAACTATCAGAAAGGGAAATTAAGAAATCAATCCAACTTATCATCACATCAAAAAAATAACAAATAGAATAACTAGGTATAAACCTACCTAAAGAGGAAAGGCCTGTACTCTCAAAGCTATAAGAAAACAGTGATGAAAGAAACTGAAAACAATGCAAACAATTGGAAAGATATATTGTGTTCTTGGATTAAAAGAATCGTTGTTAAAATGACCTAAGGCAAACTACAGATTCAGAGCACTCTGTGCCAAAACACCAATGACATGTTTCACAAAATTAGAACAAGTAATTTTTAAAATTGTGTGGAAACACAAAAGGCCTTGAATAGCCAAACCAATCTTGAGAAAGAATGGAGCTAGAGACGTCATGCTCCCTGACTTCAGACTACACTATAAACAAACAGTAACCAAAGCATCATGTCTGGCAAAAAAAAAAAAAAAAGAGAGAGAGAGAGAAAATGAGTCTAGTAGAGCAAAATTACAATCAGAATTAGTGTAATTTTAAATTCAAAATGGCTTTTAAAATTCACTTTTCTTCTAATTACATGTAGTAACAGAAACAACTTTACTGAGTACTTTAAAATTATAACTTTGCCCACTTTTCAATATATCTACTAATAAGTTCNATGGATCAATAGAAGAAGACAGAGAGCCCAGAAATAACCCCTCCCCATCTATGATCAACTAAACTATGACAAAAGAGGCAAGAGTATACAATGGAGAAAAGACAGTTTCTTCAGTAAGTGATGCTGGGAAAACTGGACAGCTACATGTGAAAGAATGAAATTACAACATTCTCTAAAACCATATACAAAAATAAACTCAAAGTGGATTAAATACCTAAATAAAAGACTAGACACCAAAAAACTCCTAGAGTAAAACATAGGTAGAACACTCTGAAATCAGAATAATATTTTTTATATGTCTCATAAAGTAAAGAAAATAAAAGCAAAAATAAACAAATGGGACCTAAATAAACTTAAAAGATTTTGTACAGCAAAGGAAATCATCAACACAACAAAGAGACAACCTACAGAATGTGAGAAAATATTTGCAAATAATGCGACTGACAAAGGCTTAATTTCCAAAATATATAAACAGCTCATACAACTCAACATTAAAAAAATCAAACAATCTGATTAAAAGTGGGAAGAACTGAATAAACATCTTTCCAAGGAGGAAACGCAGATGGTCAAGAGGCACATGAAAGGATGCTCAACATCACTAATCATAAGGAAAATGNAAGTAGTTAAAAATAACAAGATAACATGAATAGCACAGGTCACTTAAATTTTTATAAATGCCTCTGTTGGAAAGATTAAAATAGTTCTTTGTTTTTTTTTAATTTATTCATATGTGGGAAGATAGGACTCCACTCTTTTAGAAATGGAGATATAAATATCTTTGAATATGTTTTGTTATGTTTGTCAAGCATATTTGTTACAGAAACTTGAAAATATCTGTAGGAAGCCATTTAGAAATACTCTCAAAAGCAAGGTTTGGCCTAGAAAATGTACTTTGACAAAAGGAAAGGAATGAGTACACTTTCTTCAAGAGTAATCTAATGGGGATTCTGGATGAGGCCAGTGGAAATCAAATGAATCCATCACCATGAAATCCATCATTGTTCGTCCATTATCTAGACCCTCACAGTTCAGAAAGGATACTTTGTCATGCCCCCGACTGTGTGTACCTACTATATTTTTGCAGTGTAATGTAGTAACCAAGGACCCTAGGTCTGAACAATTTCAAGTCTCCCATGTGGTGCAGGGCAGTACACTGTACTTTTGATAGAAAGCTACATTTCTGCACTATTTAGTGTTAAGCAATTGTAAGGAGGCTGGTAAAAGGAAAGTGTTGAAGGTGTTTATGAGGCCATTTTCAGTTTCTGGGCTTTACTGTGGGCAAGTGTACATTTGCATGAAATGAAAATGAGATAAAGAAAGGTGAAGTAGTTCCAAGATTTTAGCTTGATGAAAAAAAAGCTCTAAAAGATTAACTGTAAATTTCTGTTAATTTATCTTTTGTCTATTTCCCACAGTTTATCTGTAATATGTTATAGTTATATACTATAGCTAATATACTTGAATAACTTTTTGAATCTGCTTATACATGGTCTCATTATTTTTAACACCATATTCTCATAGCATTTCTGCTTCACGAATGGATAGATGGATATGCAGACTCCTTTGTTTGATAAATTGGTCTTACTAATTTATCTTAATAGTAGGAAGATACTATCAAGAGAAACTTTTATGATTTCTCACTAAAAAGAGGTAATCATATAATATTTAAAGGAAGTGAGTCCTTTTTTATTTTAAAATCCTTTGTTTTGAATGAAATAATATTAGCAAGGATCTGTGTTGTAAACAAAGGGAAAATGGGAAGAAAAGCAAAAGAGATTAATTATATTCTGGAATATCAAATTTCTCCACATAATTTTAGAAGGGTTAGACACTAATATAGTCCATTATGTATCAAATTTTATTTTATTTCCATATGTTAAAATATAAATTATCATGTTTAATTTTTCTTAGGCCACCAGTTTTTTAAAATTATCAAATTTAGAACAAAATATATTCATGTTTGACTTATAAAACTGAGAATGTAACATTTTACCTTAATCAATAAGGTGTTTCTACAAATAAAGTGGAGCTTCCCAGGCAAGAATCTGCCTGCTATTGCAAGATAAGCAAGATACACAGGTTTGAACCTTGGGTCCAGAGGATCCCCTGGAGAAGGAAATGGAAACCCACTCCAGTGTTCTTATCTGGGAAACTCTATGGACAGAAGAGCTTGGAGGGGATCACAAAGGGTCGGACATGACTGAGCTACTGAGCGAGCACATGTGAACACAGTACGAAGGCAACAAGCTCATTTTCACTTTGTTTTCACATAGAAAATAATAGTATGGAAGATGTTCAATGAGCTCTCATACTACTAAGATATAAGCTGGTAAGATCAGTTTATCAAAGGATGGTCCATACAGGGGTATATATGTTCATCTGCAAAACAAAAGTGCTGTGAGATTATGGTTTGAAAATAGAAAACATACAGGCAGTTGTAAAAAGAGGTTGTTAAAATGTACTAACAAAGAAACAAGCGTTGAAAATGGCAAAAGTAACACTTTTCTTTCAGAAACTTAAATATTATGTGATAAATTGTTAACGGCATGTTTTTTAAATTCTATTTTTGATGATTACTTTAAAAATAATTTTGCTATTAGGGGAAGAAGTGGCTGCAGGAAACAAATTGTACTATCAGTTCCTGCTGCTAAGTCGCTCCAGTCATGTCCAACTCTGTGTAACCCCATAGATGGAAGCCCACCAGGCTCCCCTGTCCATGGGATTCTCCAGGCAAGAACACTGGAGTGGGTTGCCATTTCCTTCTCCAATCGGTACAGCCTTAAGATTTTACAATACTTTATTCTCTGTAGAGTAAATTGAATAAAAACAGAGTTTAGGGTGGGACATCTGGGATAGACCAACTGGCACTGCTCATGGCTGATGTGTATAAATTGATTAATGAGGTCTTGCTTCTTTGTGAAATTGTATGTGTATTTGTGTGGTTCTGTGAGGATCAAACAGCAGAATGGTTACACTCCCCTTCCAATAAACAGTTCTGAGTTACAAATATTATTTAAAGGTATTGGACTTGTTAACAGAATCAGCTTTTTATAGAAAAGATCAAGTAGCTTCATGTTCAAAATTGGATATAGTTGTAAGGATAAACTAACTCTTTCACCTCTGGGAGTTTATTTGAAACATATTACTATAGACAAAAGGGAATCCATTTAATTTTATTTGGTACTTTTTTCCTTAACCCCAGTGGGACTGAACTGTACATCACAAACTTCCTTTTTATGGTTGACATGGTTAACTTTCTTACAAAAGTTGGGAACAGATGACATGTAAGTTGGCAGTGTTTTCATCATGTTTATTAATATGAAATTGTGATTTCTTGCACTGCTTCTAACCTTATAATAGTTAATGTAACATACACCCTTTAAAAGCTAGGATTTATTTAAATCCTATAATAAACTCCATCCTGACAAGGTGACTAGCTGGTTATGAGCATAGTCCAATGATAGATAAAATTTTAAAATGTCTTTTATTGAGAAGCTGGGGAAAATGGACTCAGTTATGAGAATAATCAGCCTTAAATCTGTAGTGTGGTGATTTCTTATCTTTCTTGGATTTTTGCATTGTGGTTAAGCTAAAGCTGAGCAAATGCTACTCAATATTCAATGACTATTTAAGGACTTCAATTGGTTTATAGATCAGAAAGCCCTTTTTGTTTCCAGAGGGAGTAAACTTCATATTTTAGTACAGACCATTTTTGTACTAGCCATGGAGAAGACCACTTTAAAGTTTATTTAATGTTGATAGCTTGCTTGTGATCCTATAATAAAGAATCTTAGGACACATAAAATAAGCTGTTATTCTTCAGAATTTTATTGAAGATACAGTCTTGTCCATAAAATTTGTAACAAGAACACCTGGGTGGATGTATAGTAAAATGATACAGAGTCAAATGCAATGTAATTTATAAAGTAAGGATACCACAAATCAGGAGTCCCAGCCTCCAGGATCTAATGCCTGATGATCTGAGATGGAGCCGGTGCAGTAATAATAGAAATAAGAAAGTGAAAGTGAAGTCGCTTAGTCGTGTCCAACTCTTTGCAATCCCATGAACTGTAACCTACCAGGTTCCTCTGTTCATGGGATTTTCCAGGAAAGAATACTGGAGTGGGTTGCCATTTCCTAATAAAGTACACAATAAATGTAATGCACTTGAATCATCTTGAAACCATTCCTCCACACCTTGGTCCATGGAAAAATTGTCTTCCAGAAACTAGTTCCTGGTGCCAAAAAGGTTGGGGACTGCTGCATAAATGATTAGACTTGAAAATATAGCTTGAATTATTTAAATACTGACTAGTCCAAGATAATTTTAATAGAAATTGATCTTAAGATACAATTTAAATATATTCACAATCTTATTTTCCATCTTTATTCAGTGAGAACAGGGATTTCTGCCTTATTTGACATTAGAACACTCTTAAGCCTATGACAAGTCATTGCATTCAGTATATGGTAAATAAGAACTTCCTGAAAACAAAATACAAAAGAAAATCAATAAATATACTCGTGTTTTCAAGCCCAACTGCAGTTGTAAAAGCCACTTGGAAATATTAAGTGACTTAAACCTACTTCCTTTTTTCAATTACCTTCCCTTGCGTCCTTTCTACAAATGAAAGTTTCTATGAAAGTTTCTTGACCCAAGAAACACCACCATAATGGTAGTGCTAGTTTTCAGGAACAATTGCCTGTCTCACTAGTTATCTGTAAACAGATTTAGAAGGTAGATTTAAAGATAAAAATTGTACTTTTGTGAAAATGCTGGTGTTAAAATGAAATTCCTAGGAATACCCAAGTTGTTTACCAGTATGAATATATATATATGCATGTTTTTATATTTGTGCGTATGTGTGTGTGTGTTATGGTGGATTTTTGTGTACCTCTTTGTGTTGCATGTAAATATATTTCTGTACTAATTGGTGGAACACCTTGAATCTGATTTGGAAACTTCCATGTACTATATTATTCTCTTCTGTGGCCTCGATATGCTCAAGCTCTGGTCTCCTTTGTGCTGTGCTTAGTTGCTCAGCTGTGTCCAACTCTTTGCAACCCCATGGACTGTAGCCTGCCAAGCTCTTTTGTCCTTGGGGATTCTCCAGGCAAGAGTACTGTAGTGGGTAGCCATGCCCTCCTCCAGGGGATCTTCCCAACCCAGGAATCGAACCCAGGTCTCCCACACTGCAGGCAGATTCTTTACCGTCTGAGCCACCAGGGAAGCTCCTTTACTGAGGACTTATTCAAATTGCAAAGCACCTTCAGGAATCTCTTGGCTCTTCAACTACTCAACAATGTCACATGACCTAGATTTAAAATTGCGCTTAAATGTAGACACTTAGCTGTGTGAAACTGCTTACAGATAACTGCTTTAAAAGTCATTTATACAATAAGTTTAGTCAACTGCATGTGAAATAAAGACTAATCACAAATATCTCTGTAGAATAAAAATAAATAAATAATGGGCCTTCATTGGTTAGATAAACCAGCAGTAGAGGAATCCTGTAATGACAGATACAAGAAAAACTTAACAAAGCGCAGGCTTATTTCTCTCTCATAGAAAGAGTCAGTATAGGTTGGTTATTCCTCCCTAAACTATGGCTACTATATCCCTGAAGGCCTCCCAAATTACCATTTAAGGAAAGAGAATAATGGTAGAGGTACTGTGTTATACACTGGTTCCAGATTGCAATGGCCCAGAAATTACAACATATATTTCCATTCATAATAAGTTGGTCAGACTTGGTTACATGGTCCTGATATAATGGGGATTTACCTGTCCCAGAGGGCTCATGATTTTTCTCTTACTTAACTCTTCAGCCTGATAGTTCAAGTTTTCTGCCCCCATACATTTTATACACTGCTCTACTAAATATATTTAATTGTGTATCTCTTTCCATCTTATAAAAATATCTATTCAAATTAAGTTTAATAAGCATTTTCAAAGCCACTACATGGATTTTTAGAGTAGAAATTTTTTGAAGGTACAGAGGGAAATAATAACAAAATTTCTGGTATAGGTTGTATCTGTCTAGGAAATAATCTTTAATAATCTGTATCAATACTTTATTATTATTATTTTTTTTAGAGGGCCCTGGGTCTAAAGTTTAGAGTCATGCATTCATTGCTAGAGAATTCAAAGCTGACAAAAACAGTCTTCTGCCAAGAATTTTGCATTTGGCACAGAACAGCACTAAATTAGAAATATAGGAGAAAGGATTTTTTTGAGAATCATTTATCCTGCCAACTGCGATCTCTTTGGATATTCCCTGGTGACTCGGAGGGCTCTGAGACTCACCCTACAATGTAAAATCAGCCTACAATGCAGGGGACCCAGGTTCAATCCCTGGGTCAGGAAGATCCCCTAGAGAAAGTAATGGCAACCCCCTCTAGCATTCTTGCCTGGAGAATTCCATGAACAGAAGAACCCTGGTAGGCTACAGTTCATGGGATCACAAAGCATTGGACATGACTGAGCAACTAACACTTTGACTTTCATCAATGAAGTATATCTTTGCTTACATTTTATGATTTAGACTTAGTGACTATAAACTACTGTGATTTGGAGTAATTTTATTTGCTGCACAAAAACATATTGTTCTTCTACAAGTAAATTTCAGTTTATTTTATGAAATTCCTTTTACTTTTAAGGTATTGCATATATGCTGCTGCTGCTAAGTCGCCTTAGTCGTGTCCGACTCTGTGCGACCCCATAGGCGGCAGCCCACCGGGCTCCCCCGTCCCTGGGATTCTCCAGGCAAGAACACTGGAGTGGGTTGCCATTTTCTTCTCCAATGCATGAAAGTGAAAAGTGAAAGTGAAGTCACTGAGTCATGTCCAACTCTCAGCGACCCCATGGACTGCAGCCCACCAGGCTCCTCTGTCCATGGGATTTTCCAGGCAAGAGTACTGGAGTGGGGTGCCATTACATGTTTACATATTTAATTTTATGCATCAAATGAGTAAATACATTTTTCTTTAACAAAACGTTTTTAACTTGGTATTTCAACCAACAATCTATCTTGATAAATATCTTATAATAAACTACTAGTATTCTTTTTTCCCACAAAGAAAAATCTCTAGTCTATAGGTCAAGATTTTTACCTTGTCTGCAGCCCACCAGGCTCCTCTGTCCATGGGATTTTCCAGGCAAGAGTACTGGAGTGGGGTGCCATTACATGTTTACATATTTAATTTTATGCATCAAATGAGTAAATACATTTTTCTTTAGCAAAACGTTTTTAACTTGGTATTTCAACCAACAACCTATCTTGATAAATATCTTATAATAAACTACTAGTATTCTTTTTTCCCACAAAGAAAAATCTCTAGTCTATAGGTCAAGATTTTTACCTTGACTTCTGTTTTTCTACTTACTACACTCATTATTGTTATTTTGTAAAGTACCATGGTATATCTATACCTTGTAAAGATATACCATGCTAATTCATTTATGTGAGGGTCATTTGTAAGTATATGACTTGAGCAACATGATTATCTCTGTTGGTATAATCCATAGTAGCCAAGATGTTCATACATGCTCTGATTGTTTGCTTAGCTATTGAACTTGAACATTTCCTAATGATAGCTGTTGTGGTTAGCATGGCTGAAGAACCAAATTTTAAATTTTATTTAATTTTAATTATGCTAAACTTAAATAGCCACATGTGGCTAGTGGCTAAATTATAGTCAGCACAGCTGCAAAAACTTCCAGGAATTATTAACCAAAGTTTTGTATTATATAATTGAAAAAATAAAGCCCTCTCCCCTCTAACCACCCAAGTAGAACACATTATTTGAAATATCTGAGAAATTCACTCTATTTTCATTCATTCTCAGTGTATTACTTTGCTACGGCTGCCATAACAAAATATCACAGATTGAGTGGTTTAAACAACAAGACACTTTGCACATCTGTTCTGGAGGCTAGAAGTCCAGGATCAAGATGTGAGCATTGTGGTTTCCTCTGAGGCCTCTCTCCTAGGTTTGGGGATGACCACCTTCTCTTTTGTTCTTACATGGTCTTTTCCTCTGTGCACATGCATCCCTAGTGTCCCTTCATGTGATGACATTTCCTCTTCCCATTAGAATACCAGTCTCTAGTAGATTATAACTCCACCCTAATGGCCTAGCTTGAACTTAATCACTTCATTAAAGACCTGTCTCCAAATACAGTTACCTCCGAGGTACTGGTAGATAAGGCTTCAATGGGAGAATTTTTTAAGGGACACAATTCAACCCACTAACTAATAATTCCTTCTCTTCCATTTAACATCTACTACCTCCCTAGAAATAAATATCCAAGGTATTTTCTATTTTTGATTTCCTGCTTTTATTTCAAATTAGAATAATATTTCCATTAATTAGGACATAATACGTGCATATTTTAAAATTCAGCCTTATTGCTAGTGGTGGAAACTGTTTTTTGGTAACTATTTATTATGAATTGTCTTTACATTTGTGGTTTGCTTAATGTGCTTCACTATAATGTGCTTTGTCTTAAAAACTCTGTCTCAAAAAAAAAAACAAACAAACTCTGTCTCCCTGAGGATAGTCTAGAATGTTATAAAATCATGAAATAGATATTATTTGTGTTTTACTGAGCATAGAACTCACATGACATATTTGAACCATTTACTCAAAGCTACTTCAAATTTTTCTAATATTACCATGGAAAATACATGATTTAAAGTGAATAGAGTTTTACTTTTATTTATTTTACTGCTTTGTGAAACATTCAGTATCTCTTTTGACACATGTTTTTAAAATAAGTTTTCATGCAGAGCACTACAATATCTATTGGTAATGCCTTTCCTCTTTAGGCTAAAAAGCAAGCTAGTTTCCTATTTACTTACAATTATCTCATGCAATACTTATTCCTTAGTAAATGTTGAGACTCTTAGCTTTATCTGTTTGAACAAAACTAGTTTTGACAAAAGTCTTAGCCCAAATGCTTAAAGAAATGGTCATGTTGGCAGGTTGGGAAATTCATTTCTATATTAAATAGTACCATAAGAGGAATATATCACAAAAGGTTAACCACAAAAAATAAGAGCATATTCAAAGTATTAATCTCCTTTGATTAAATTCAGCACTTTTGTTAGAATACATATACGAATAACTTAACTTCAACTTTTTTGTATGGATTAAAAAAAACTTTAAATAACTTTTTGTATGGATTTAAAAACTACTTCCTCACATGGCCATGGCAAAAAAAAAAAAATGAGGTTAACTTTTCAGTATTGGTTTTCCCTCTTTAAAACTTTTTTCTTCTTGTGCTATGTCGCTTCAGTCATGTCAGACTCTTTGCGACCCCATGGACTATAGCCTGCCAGGCGCCTCCTCTTCCATAAGATTCTCCTGGCAAGAATACTGGAGTGGGTTGCCATGCCCTTCTCCAGGGGATCTTCCTGACGCAGCGATCAAACTTGTATCTCTTAGTCTCATGCATTGGGATGTGGGTTCTTTGTCATTAATGCCACTCATTTTTTCCTCTTCTGATTTGTTCTTAGTAATAGATCTTAAGAAAATCTACGATAAGCACTGTAATTATCTTTTAAAATTTATTTCCCCTATTATTTTTCCTTGCTAATAGAACCCTGATTTTTCCAGGGTTGTTCTCCCCTCTTGTTGGAAAGAGTTCCTGTCCTAGTAAAGGTGGGCATATGGTATAAATTTTGCCAAGGAGATATAAATGGAAGTCTCCAAGGGACTTCTAGGAAAGTGTTTGCCTGACTAAAGAATAAGTGTAGACTCTACTCCCATTTCTACACTTCTTACTATTTTGAATGTGGAAGGATGTCGGATCTGCAGCAGCCATTTTGCATTCATGAGGTAAAAAAGTGGGAAAAACAACCTACAAAGCCTATAAGGGTAGTGGAAGAGAAATACAGAAAGAGTCTGCTTTCTTTTTGTCGTCATTTCGCACCCAAACTATGTTCACAAGTACCTACTGCTGCATTTTTTTTCTATTGCAGAAAAACAAACTCCAGCTTTAATCTTTGTTAGTCAAGTTTTCTGTTGCTATTCACCACAGCATTCCTGTTACAGATTGCATACACTCTAGCTCTCTTTCAGCCATGTGGAAATGTTCAATATCTGGACTGTTTGATATGGTAACCTCAAGTCATATGGGGCTATTAAACTGCTGAAATGTGGCAAATGTAATTGGGAAACTGAATTTTTAAATTTATTTAATTTTAGTGAACACATTCAAATGTAAACAGTTACATACGATTACTGGCTATTGGATAGCATAGTGCTAAGACTTACAGGGAAATAACCTAATTTTTCTATTAAAAAAAAATTTAAATTAGCGTCCCCATCCTCTGAAGACATCTCATGACATACACCTTATGATGCTTATATCACTACCACTGAAACTATGTCATCTTTTAATAAATTCTGGGCAATTGTACATTATTTGTGAAAGCATAAAGCCACACACAAATAGGACCATCATACAACTGGCTTATGTATAGTCTCTCCTGCTCTTCTAATGTGAATTTAGCGTGTTTTGGTTAAAAACTTTTAAAAATACTCAAGTTACTCTAACACTTTGCCCGAATCATGCATTACCATTATGGATACTTCATTGCCACCAGTAGGGTTAGTATGAGCAGATTTTGAATCAGTTTGTGAAAACAGACTTTGCTGTGGGGAGGCAAGAACTTAATATTGTGTGACCAGACTGGGAGACTGAGCCCTGAATAAAAACACAGACTCGTACTATTCCCATGGGTGCACGCACTGTAGGGCCCCAGGCTTTGAACTATTGATATCTCCAAACAAACCTACCCACTGAGTTTTGGGTTTACTTTCTTCTGTTTTCACTTTTAGGGACAATTTATTCACATTCTGTAGCAGATTCCTTGTTAGATTGTGAGGATGTGTTAAAATTTGTGTTTTAGGCCATGGTTCGTCCTCTCTGGCTGCTCAGATGCACTCTTTCTCATGGCTCAGCAGCTGACCCCTTTCTTTGTAGTCTTCTGTAAGTCAGTGTGTGTGTTTTACTTTATTCTTATTTTTCTGTGATGACTTAGAAGAACCCTTTTAACTCATGAAAAGTGGTAAGATTTGAAGTACTGTGGCCACACTTTCCAGCAGTGATAGACAGATTATCTGGTTCTCTGTTCAGGTGCCTTACCAAAATAGGAGATTTTTTTTGAGCTTGTTTCTCAGTATCATTAAGATACAAATTGGGTGGTGAAACACCCAGGTGTTTGTCTTCAAGGTCTGAGCTCAGTTTCAATGCTAGGGCTTCACCATTTCTTTCTTTTCCTGTGACCTTTTCGAATGAGGGTTTTCTGACTGTGAAATCATTATTTCATTTCACTTGTCAGTTCTGAACTGTAGCTTGATGCTACCCGTTGTACAATAATTGGTTTATAAGGGAACTGACAAAATTGCTTTCCTATCCAAAATATGTACTAGGGAATTTTGAATGGGGTTAGATACCATGATACCTAAAGCTAGATGAATGCATTGGAAGGCTCTTTATACTGCATTTTAAAATTATATTAGAAAATCTTGGTTATTCTAAAAAATATTTCCTCCAAATGACTTCTAAAACATTTGTTTTGTATTATGAGTTAATTATTTAAATTTTCAAAATTAACAGATCTTTATTCTGTTTTTGAGTTCTTCAACTCTTAAAGGAGAGAGATGAAAAAAGAAAGATAATAATCATGTAAGAGAACACTGTGTCCATTTTGTGAAGCTCTCTGATATTTGTCATTCCCTCAGAATTCATTTTGGATGTACTGGTGTTTCCTGATGCCCAATTTTTTCAAGTCACAAAATTAGAAATACTTTGAAAGCATCAACTAAAGCCGTATTTATTTACCAGAAGCAAAGAATCAGAGGACAACAGTGGAAGTCTTTGAAGACGCTGACCCTAGAATAATAATCACTTACGTAGGTCATACTATATATATATTAGTATTTTTTTTTTATATAAATTCAGTGCAAAGCACTAAGTACATTTTTTCCTTTGGTATTTGTGTATCACTTACATATCAGACTTATAAAAAATGAAATTTGTTATGTTTCCATGAAGAGAGACAGGATTTTGGAGAGCTTGCCAAAGCACGTTTCCCAGTGTTGTGACTTAGTGTTAGCACTCAGACTTATCTGATATGACTCTTTTAGATAAGCCTGTGCCAGACAAGTTCATGTTCTGTCAACTCCAAAGCCAAGCTAATTCATGTATCAGAAACCACTTGATTATATTTTCATTAATGAGAAGTACATATCAAAATGAAGAATTGAGTTGTCACAAAGGTGCCTGGGAAAAGATTTGCTTTAATGTAAAGAAAAAATGAGTTTGGTATACCTAAAACTATAATTATTTTGTGGCCCATTCTTTCTTTCCTTCTTCACTTGACTTTTCATTCTTTCCTAAATTTCTTGGCCTTGAGAATTTCAACTGATAGTGTCCTTGCTGTGCTTTGAAGTTTAACATATACTATGTGATAGCTCCAGAAACCAATGTTACAGCGTAATGGCACTGTAACAGAGGTACATACCAAGTGATAAAAAGTTTACTTCCACAGAACATACCTTGACGAATTGTTTTCCATTTGATGTTTATTGGTGTTTTGTACTATTTTTTTCAGGAGGAATATATGTAAATGTTCATTTCAGTATATGTTTTAGTGCTTATTGGGAAGCAAGATAGCAATATTTATTGTAAATTGAATTGGAAGTTTAATTATTTAGATTTTATTTTAAAAACACATAATCTGGAAATTATGTATTTGGTTTAAAAAATATTTTTACTCCACATTCTATGTCACTTTGTGACTTTTTATAGGGAGAGTCATTGAGGAAATATAAAAATAGATATCAGATAATTAGGAAACGTTGATGCAGTAGATCTGTTAAATGTTCTGCTGGTACAGGGTGACAACATAAATGTTGATAAGCACCTGACAAAAATAGTGCTCTGGTATTCTTGGCTGTGAGCTTATTTTATCTGCGGTGACAAAGAACTGACTATCTCTACCTCTGAGAGTGTGTTTCTAAAATGGAAGTTAAATTGTCTAGACATCTAATGTTAGAGAAAAGTTCACTTATCAGCTTAAATAAACTACTACGTGAACTTCTGAAAGAGCACATACTTTAAATGCAGTCTTGATTTTCTCATGGGTTAATTAGTGGCCAGTATACATTGGTATCTTTTAAGAAGAGTTAAAATAAAATTTCTTTCCTTCTGCTTTAGAGTTATATTGCCCTCAGAACTGAACAATTGTTTTTCTTAAATCCAAATTTACTAAGTTGATTGAGATACATTATCACCATCCAAATAATTACCTTTAAATTTACATATTAAAATGTATATCACTTAAAAAAATCAGGTTTTAACATGAAAACACTTATTTTACCTAATTTCTTAATTCTCTTTATGTGATTGTTTTAGTTTATAGCTTCAAATTTAGTTGGTGGTATAGAATACTAATTGAAATGCAATTATTTACTCAGAAATATATATATTTATCCTAGAGTAAGAAATGGCAACTCACGCCAGTATTCTTACCTGGGAAATCCCATGGACAGAGGAACCTGGGGGGCTGCAGTTCATGGGGTGGCAGATTCTGGCATGACTGAGCAAATGGGCATGCACACACATACATATTTTATCTCATGCCATCTAGGAACTATCAAAAACTTATTTTCTAAGGGAAATGATAGTTATAACATATTAGGTAAAGTCTAGGCAGCTTATCTTATTTCTCTATGCTTTGCCCAAATTAAGCCACAATATTGGAGAGCTATGTATCTGAGCTATGTTTTGTCAGCAACCCATAGCTTAGTTGTTTACTAAGTCCACTCTACTTAGTACATATTAAAATAAAATCTATGAAATATATCAATATGTCATTATGGATTATTGAAGATATAATTACATAAGTATTATTTTTACATGGACTCTATAGGAACACATCTTTTGGATATTAGTATCAAAATTCATTATGTTTAATTCCGAGTAATTTTTGCTGAATACAATGTTTGCTAAACTATATTCTATAAATTACAAATATGTTAGAAGATATCTGTGAAAAGATCTGAAAAATATATTATTTGACCACAAAAATATTTGGGAAAATGAGCTTAGCTACTTGCCTCTTGCTCATTTACAGTGTTAATATAAATGATCAAGAGGCAATGTAAGGCATTTAGAGAGCGTTAGCATGTTTAAATGTCCTGGGCAGTTCTTCAGTGGATTGACCTCTTTAGTTAACAGAACATTTTGCAAATACAGCTGACTCCTGAACAACCAGGTCCACTTTCATGAAGAGTGTTTCAATAGTAAATTTTATAATTCTACGCCATCTGAAATTAGTTGAATCTCCTGATTCCAAACCACAAATTCAGAGGAGTGGCATAGATGGAGCTGCTGCTGCTGCTAAGTCACTTCAGTCGTGTCCGACTCTGTGCAACCCCATGGACGGCAGCCCACCAGGCTCCCTCGTGCCTGGGATTCTCCAGGCAAGAACACTGGAGTGGGTTGCCATTTCCTTCTCCAATGCATGAAAGTGAAAAGTGAAAGTGAAGTTGCTCAGTCGGGTCCAACTCTTTGCGACCCCATGGACTGTAGCCTATCAGGATCCTCCGCCCATGGGCTTTTCCAGGCAAGTGTTCTGGAGTGGGGTGCCATTGCCTTTTCCAGGCATAGGTGGAGGGCCAACTCTAAATTATCCTCAGAGTTTCCGCTGAAGGGAGGGTGTGTGCCTCTAACTCCCTGCGTTGTCTAAGACTGAAATATACATTTTTCTATATTACCCTTTCTCCTAAAACACCTATTAATATTTTGAGGAGTCTTTTTTTTTTTTTTTTT
>SJYX01018284.1:227459-264240 GCA_006410675.1 Oreotragus oreotragus | reverse complement strand
CAGCTTTCTTTAAAGTCCAACTCTCACATCCATACATGACCACTGGAAAAACCATAGCCTTGACTAGATGGACTTTTGTTGGCAAAGTAATGTCTCTGCTTTTGTATATGCTATCTAGGTTGGTCATAACTTTCCTCCCAAGGAGCAAGTGTCTTTGAATTTCATGGCTGCCATCACCATCTGCAGTGATTTTGGAGCCCAAAAAATTAAGTCTGACACTGTTTCCACTGTTTCCCCATCTACTTCCCATGAAGTGTTGGGACCAGATGCCATGATCTTCGTTTTCTGAATGTTGAGCTTTAAGCCAACTTTTTTTTTTTTTAAGCCAACTTTTTCACTCTCCTCTTTCACTTTCATCAAGAGGCTCTTTAGTTCCTCTTCACTTTCTGCCATAAGGGTGATGTCATCTGCATATCTGAAGTTATTGACATTTCTCCCAGCAATCTTGATTCCTCCTTGTGCTTCTTCCAGCCCAGTGTTTCTCATGATGTATTCTGCATATAAGTTAAATAAGCAGGGTGACAATATACAGCCTTGACATACTCCTTTTCCTATTTGGAACCAGTCTGTTTTTCCATGTCCAGTTCTAACTATTGCTTCCTTACCTGCATATAGGTTTCTCAAGAGGTGGGTCAGGTGGTGTGGTATTCCCATCTCTTTTAGAATTTTCCACAGTTTATTGTGATCCACACAGTCAAAGGCTTTGGCATAGTCTATAAAGCAGAAATAGATGTTTTTCTGGAACTCTCTTGCTTTTTCCATGATCCAGCGGATGTTGGCAATGTGATCTCTGGTTCCTCTGCCTTTTCTAAAACCAGCTTGAACATCTGGAAGTTCATGGTTCACATATTGCTGAAGCCTGGCTTGGAGAATTTTGAGCATTACTTTACTAGCGTGTGAGATGAGTGCAATTATGCAGTAGTTTGCGCATTCTTTGGCATTGCCTTTCTTTGGGATTGGAATGAAAACTGACCTTTTCCAGTCCTGCAGCCACTGCTGAGTTTCCCAAATTTGCTGGCATATTGAGTGCAGCACTTTCACAGCATCATCTTTCAGGATTTGAAATAGCTCTTCTGGAATGCCATCACCTCCACTAGCTTTGTATGTGGTGATGCTTTCTAAGGCCACTTGACTTCACGCTGTTATGTGATATATGCATAATAGTTCTCAGGTGGCACTTGTGGCAAAGAACCTGCCTCCCAGTGCAGGAGATGTAAGAGACGCAAGTTCCATCCCTGGGTTAGGAAGATCCCGTGAAAAGGTCATGACAAACCACTTCAGTATTCTTGCCTAGAGAATCCCATGGACAGAAGTGCCTGACCTAGAGCCCATGGGGTCACAAAGAGTCAAATACAACTGAAGAAATTTAGCACAGCATAGCAGTGTATCATGCAACAGGTGTAATAAGGGAGAGTTGCATAAAGCAAAATAAGCAGATCTTAAAAACATAATCAGAATGAGAGTGTACCATGAACTCTCCAAGACTTCATGTAGAGTGTGTTCTACCCTAGCAAATAATTACGATTTCTTCATTCGCAGGATAATATTAATACTATCCCCGTTCTTTCTGTCTCTTTAAATCTACTTAGTTTATTTTCCAACTGCATAAAATTGTGCTCCTACTTTAATGGCTTACTTTCTTACTATAATTTATGGAGGTTTGTAGGCCTTCTTGATTAAGCTTAGGAGTAAGAAAAATAATCTTTATTCTAAATTATTAATTGCTGTTAAGTACTGGTGACATTCAATTCTTTCCTTGTTCCTCTATCCTTTTACCTGAGGGCAAAGGAGAGGGGAAGTAGGATATTTGCATATGTATGTGACAATTCTGAGCTTTGACAGCAGTCTTCTTACCAAGGTAATCTAGTTTTGTTAGTATCTTTATGTGTTTCATCTGTTTATTCAGTATGGATGAGAATACAAGCAGAAACAATTGAATTTAAAAAGTATTTATTCTCTGGAACCTCTTCTTGTGAGGAGGACATTGATCATTAGATAGTGCTGTGCTCAGTCATGCTGACTCTTGTGACCCCATGGATTGTAGCCTAGCAGGCTCCTCTGTTCATGGAATTTTGCAGGCCAGAATACTGGAGTGGGTTGCCATTTCCTACTCCAGAGGATCTTCCCAACCCAGGGATTAAACCCCAGTCTCTTGGGTCTCCTGCATTAACAGGCAGATAGTTTATTGCAGCTCCAGGGAAGCCCTGCATTGTTCATTATTTTGTAACAATAAAAATCAGGAATGTAACATTTGAGATCATGGATGAAGATAGTATATAAAATCAAAAATGGTTATAAACAGCTTTGAAAATTATATTCAGTGTTACAGGTCAACCTAAAATACAGCTGTAGTAATAGTTTTAAATCCTACTTTAGTAACTTGGTTCCAGTCTCAAGCGAAGTGTTTAGTACTTGTCTACCATGCAGGTAGGACAGGTAAGAACTGTTAAACACAGGATTAGCTACCAAAAGTGAAGTGGAGGCAATGGCAAGGAGTCCTAAGCCTGCAAAGTCCTGCTGATTGTACAATACTACAATTTATTTCCTTTTCCGCCAATGCACTGGGCAGTAGACACCCCCCCCACCCTTTGTTTGCAGTCTTTTAAAAAAATCCTACATTCATGTTATGTAATAAGGCAGTTAAAGTTGATGGCATCACTTAATTTACTGTCCCACGATCAGTTAGGAGCAGTAGAGTGGCTAAGAGCACTGGCTCTGGTATTAGAAAAATCTGGGAAAGAATCTGATCTGAAGTAACTGTGGGATTTGGCACATGTATTTAAGCTCTAAGACTACTTCTCATGTGTAGAATGGGATAACGGTCGAATCTCATAAATGTGTCATAAGAATGAAATTAAAGAATACTTAAGAAAGTAGTCAGTAGGCTGACTAGCATATAGTAAGGAATCATATTTAACTATGTGATTATTATTTCTATTCCTTAATGAGTTGTATGTTGCTATGTTATCTTTATCTCGTGTTTCTCATAAAAAATCCTACATTCATGTTATGTAATAAGGCAGTTAAAGTTGATGGCATCACTTAATTTACTGTCCCACGATCAGTTAGGAGCAGTAGAGTGGCTAAGAGCACTGGCTCTGGTATTAGAAAAATCTGGGAAAGAATCTGATCTGAAGTAACTGTGGGATTTGGCACATGTATTTAAGCTCTAAGACTACTTCTCATGTGTAGAATGAGATAACGGTCGAATCTCATAAATGTGTCATAAGAATGAAATTAAAGAATACTTAAGAAAGTAGTCAGTAGGCTGACTAGCATATAGTAAGGAATCATATTTAACTATGTGATTATTATTTCTATTCCTTAATGAGTTGTATGTTGCTATGTTATCTTTATCTCGTGTTTCTCAACTGAGAGCTGTTATGCCCCTAGGGATTATTTGACAAGGTTTGGAGACATTTTTGGTTGTCACTACTTGGAGCTTGTGAAGGGGAGTTGGGGAGGGGTGGGAAGGTGCTGCTGGCATCCCGTGGATAGAAGCCAGAAATGGTGCTAAATACTCTGTAGTGCATAGGACAGCTCCACTGAGAAAGAACAGTCCAGCTCCAGCACGTCAGCAGGAGAGAGGCTGAGAAAGTATTTATTTTAAGCCAGAGATATTAATTCCTTTGTATTTCTTTAGTATCCACTGGTATGTATTGCTTTCTTCTGCTACAGTAAAATTGGTAGTCCATCTGTATAATCACAATTTCTTTCTAAAGTTTTTCCCCATATTGATACATTCTTTGTAAGGATTTTAAGAAGATTCTTCTTTTTTATTCCCTGTAAAGCAAAATGTGAAGGCTTTGGTTTTAGAATAAAGCAGTTATATAAATATGAAAAATAATTTTGATTAGAATGATTTTATTCTATATATATTGTTTATGATAAGAAATGAGTTGTCAAGGATGGTTATGCATGACATAACAGTAGTATAAATATTTGGTGAATATTTTGTAAACATAGGTAGAAACATAAAATATGGTTTAGGCATGAAAAATTAATACATAAAATTAAATTTAAATAACCTAGTCTGACTTGTGAAATGTATGCATCTCTTTGCAGAATCAAGAATGGTACTTTTATAGTATTTATGTGACAAGAAATAGATCTAATTTATTAAAACTTTGAAAATAACTATGCATAATATTAATGTTATAGGTTGTTTTTGCAGTGGATTTTGTTGAACTGATGTGCTTAGATTGAGATGACAGGGATTGCTTTCTCTAGGTCCTTTATTTTCAAAATCAGAAGTGTATGCTTCCTTGGCCTTCTTTCATATTCAGTAAAACCCTATTATTAATTTCTGTTCTATTCAATGCATTTAGAATTTTATATGCTAGTACATAGTGATTTATAGCATTCTTCTACTATAACAAGGAAATCGTGTTATTCCTATTACATTAGGATCAAAATGAACAAAGATAACAGTTTAATTTCATCTGGATACTCTGGACTGTGACAGGATGACAAGTATAGACAAAGCAATAGATAGTTTTTACTTCTTTTAGCATTATTTCCACATGACATATTCTTATGGGAAGTGTGTGGTAGAAATCATTTGAGACTTAGATTCACATGTAGAAAAGTATTAAAGTCCCAAGAGTACTATTAGTGGTTCAGTGTCAGCCTCGGTTTCAGCTGTTGAATGACCTTCCAAAGGCACAGGAAATTATTAAACATGTTTATGGGTGACCTAGCTGATGAAATTTTAAAAATATAATCTATAAACTTATTAAGGTCATAATTTTATGTTGGTACTGTGGGGCTTATTGTTGATAATTTGAGAGTTGCTTGACAAGCGGAAAAAAACAGAAATTCATGGGTTAAAGATTAATGGAATAATTCTACTAGTTATAAATAAAAGAGAGCTCATAAATAGAAGATGTAAAAGCTTGGGCCTTCTTTATTCATAGATTAAAAGCTAAATATGAATAGAAAGAGTAGTATTTTTTAAATATGTTTATAAAACTCCAGTGTTATATAATGGGAAATCATTGTTTAGGAACTACAATATAATCTATTCATAACTCATAAAAGAGATGGGAAGTTTAATGATCTTAAAAAAAAATGGAGCATCCTGCTTATTACAATAATGTCTAGGACCATCAGGCAGGAGTAAGTACTGTTGGGGCATTAATTTCCCCTTCATAATTGAAAACCCAGAGATATGGCTTTGTTTTCATGAATGTGAGACTACAAATTCAAGACTTTCAACATCTTTGTCTTGCTTTTTATTAAGTTAATATGACTCATGACTCTTATTACTAAAATGAGCAGTCAATTAAAAACATTTTCTAATAACTCTCATAGAATAATCAGGACAAAACCAATAGTTTTCAAATATTTGTTAGACACTGAGTCCTTTCTTGAGATGACTCCTGGATATTCAAAACATAAAACAGATAAAAAGGTAGCCACTGTGGTTGAAGAATGACAGGTGGCTTTTCCAAACTTCAGGCATCTCTTCAATTTGAAAATCTGTGCATTTTAAATACTCAAAATTTGTATTCTTTCTAATATGCAGAAAAGCATCCTGTTCTGGAAAGTAAACTGCCAACTGTTTGAATATTCCACAGACTGATAAGATGAAATGTTCATTTATATTATGCTATATGCAAATTGAGTCATTATACACAGAGTTTAAAGAAGAAAACTTTACAATTAAAAAATAATTTAAAATGATCATATCAGCTAATGCTTATTAATTTCCTAGTGCAATGCCTATGTTGCAGCCATGAAAATATCCTTCTTTCGTCTCTAACTCTGGTCACTCCTAAATGCTAAAATGTTGAAGCTACACTTTCTATGACAATCCCAGCAAGTGACTAAGCATGCATGGCTGCTAATACAACAATCACTGAGAGATGTGAGACTCTGGTTTCAAGCATCCTTGCCTTGAAAACATTGGCCTTGTGAGATTTTCTTAGAACTACACAGCAGAAGAGGAACTAAAACGCCTCTTGATGAAAGTGAAAGAGGAGGTGTAAATGTTGGCTTCCTGCTGCTGCTGCTAAGTCACTTCAGTTGTGTCCGACTCTGTGCGACACCATAGACGCAGCCCACTAGGCTCCCCCGTTCCTGGGATTCTCCAGGCAAGAATGCTGGAGTGGGTTGTTATTGCCTTCTCCAATGCATGAAAGTGAAAAGTGAAAGTGAAGTCACTCAGTCGTGTCCGACCCTCAGGCTTAAAGCTCACCATTCAGAAAATGGAGATCATGGCATCTGGTCCCATCACTTCATGGGAAATAGATGGGGAAACAGTGGAAACAGTGTCAGACTTTATTTTTTGGGGCTGCAAAATCCCTGCAGATGGTGATTGCAGCCATGAAATTAAAAGACGCTTGCTCCTTGGAAGGAAGGTTATGACCAACCTAGATAGCATATTCAAAAGCAGAGACATTACTTTGCCAAATAATGTCAAGTCAAGTCTAGTCAAGGCTATGGTTTTTCCAGTAGTCATGTATGGATGTGAGAGTTGGACTGTGAAGAAAGCTGAGGACCAAAGAATTGATGCTTTTGAACTGTGGTGTTGGAGAAGATTCTTGTGACTCCCTTGGACTGCAAGAAGATCCAGTCAGTCCATCCTAAAGGAGATCAGTCCTGGGTGTTCATTGGAAGGACTGATGCTGAAGCTGAAGCTCCAATACTTTGGCCACCTAATGCGAAGAGTTGACTCACTGGAAAAGACCCTGATGCTGGGAGGGATTGGGGGCAGGAGGAGAAGGGGACGACAGAGGAAGAGATGGCTGGATGGCATCACTGACCCGATGAACATGAGTTTGAGTAAACTCCAGGAGTTGGTGATGGACAGGGAGGCCTGGCGTGCTGCGATTCATGGGGTCTCAAAGAGTTGGACACGATTGAGCGACTGAACTGATCTGAACTGAACACAGCAGTCTAAGACTTACAAACAATCAGCCTTCCTTCCTTCTCTTCCTAACAATTTTAGACCTGCAAAGTAACCCAACAAAACAGGTATTCCTATTATCTCAACTTTACATGAAAATGCATCTGTACTGATTTTTGCAGGTCATCTTTCCACACTGAGCAAGTTCTACATCTGTGGAGCCGCCATTTATTCGTATCCTTTCTGTGCTACTTTGATGTAGAACCTTTTCTTTTTCTTTCAGTTTTAGTCTGTCAGTTTCAGAAAATTATGAATCTCTTTCTAATTTTCCAAAATTAATATTTCAAAGTTTGGATTTTAATTTTCTTTGTGTAGCTCTGGATATCCTGGCTTTAATTTTAAGCAAATACATACCAATACTGAATCATTAATATATCTGTTCTAATTTAATGTACCTTCTAAAACATGCCTGCAGCTGCTGCCAAGTTACCCAAGGAGTGGACTTTTTTGTGCACAGGTTCTGAGTTTTTGTAGTTGTCATTCAGAGAGTAAAGAATCTCCCTTCAATGTGGGAGACCTGGGTTCAGTCACTGAGGTGGGAAGATCCCCTGGAGAAGGGAATGGCTACCCACTCCAGTATTCTTTCCTGGAGAATTCCATGGACAGAGGAGCCTGGCGAGCTACAGTCCTTGGGGTTATAAAGACTTGGACACTACTGAGTGACTAGCATGTGCACACGTGCGTGTGCACACACACACACATATGTTGGTGCTATGTGGGATAGGAATGCATTATAGGCATCACTCTCAAATTTGACAAGAAGGAAAGAATTTCAGCTTAAACTCTGTATATTCTCTGACAGAGCAGAAGTCATTTACCTAGTCAGATGTTAATCTGCCCATTCTTGATTTCAGTCTCTTCATAGTCACCGTATATCTATATAACAATCCCTCTGGGCAATAGAATACTCTGGTTTTACTGATTAACTGTCTCGGGACTGTTCAGTCAAGCTTCTTTAGTTTTCTGTCTATTCAGTGTATTATCTCTAAAATATAAAGTCTTGATTATCATACTGTAATTCTGCAATTGCCTTTCATAGAAGATTCATAGCACTTTCTAGATTATCCATTTCCTACTAGTTTCCTTGCCAGCTAGTTCCCTGCTGGTTTTTTGAAACTCAAGGTCAAGTCACAGGCCAAATTATTGAGAATGAGGATAGCCTTTGACAAGTTTGATTTCTGTATTTACTCATGCTCTACTGCACTATAATTTAAGGTAACTAAAGACTAACTATGGTTTATTTTTGCTAAATTTATAGGCCATATATTGGGTCTTCCTGGTATTAAAAAAATATACTTCCTAACACTTGTTAAAGACAGTGAAGAATACTTTATTCCAGAGGGAAGTACTACTGCAGTGGGGGCTTTACAGTAGGGAATAGAGACTAGTCTCACTTTGAATACAACAAGGACAAATGGAGATTTATAAACAAAGAATAGAGTTGGGGGGTCAGTGAATGGAAAAATCACTAAGAGAAAGCATCAGGGCTGGGAGAATTCTCACTAGATACGCTAAATAGGATTCTTGCTGAAGAAGTCCAGAGTGTTAAGATTTTGAAGTGGGAGTTGAAGAATTTGATCAGCTATCCAGGGTATCACATACTGAGAGTGAGGGAATATTTGCTAAATTGAATCAATAGGATTCTTGATGAAACTTTACTAAGCTGGCCAAGGACAGATTGACCCTGCACCCCCCACCACCAAAGAAGGGGGCTCTGAGGAGCCTGACTCAATTGTGGTCAAAAAAAGTTTGTCATTTAATCAAATCGAGGTAGTTTGTATCTATGTGGTGTGAAGTACAGCCAATAGCTGGGCTTCCTAGGTAGCTCAGTAGTGAAGAATCCATTTACCAATGCAGGAGCAGTAGGAGATGCAGGTTCCATCCCTGGGTCAAAACTGTTGGTTTCTAACAACTTCAGATGGCTAAAAGAGCCTTGTTTAAAGGCAGTTTCACTTCTAAAGCAATACTTAGTGTCACGGTCCCCAAACCCCTGGCCAGAGACCAGTGCTATCTGTGGCCTCTAAGGAACCTGGCAGCACAGTAGAAGGTGAGAGAAAGGTGGGCAAGGGAGAACAAGACTTCATCTGTATTTATAGCCGCTCCCCATTGCTCATATTGCAATGAGCTCCACCTCCTATCAGATCAGTGGAGGCATTAGATTCTCATAGGAGCCAGAACCATACTGCAGTTGAATCATCCCGAAACCATCCCTCCCTCTTCTCCTCAGTCCTTGGGAAAATTTCTTCCAGGAAACCGGTCCCTTGTGCCAAAAAAGGTTGGGGACCGTTACTTAGTATAGTCCCCTAGGACAACAAAGAAATACCTGCTATAGTAATTTTCTATTTTATATAATATTAAATATTTTTACATTCTCATTTCAAAGTTTCTTAGCAAATATCAGCTTTTACTTTATTTAAAATAAAGACCCCTAATGTTTCTGCCTCTTGAGAAATCTGTATGCAGGTCAGGAAGCAACAGTTAGAACTGGACATGGAACAACAGACTGGTTCCAAATAGGAAAAGGAGTACGTCAAGGCTGTATATTGTCTCCCTGCCTATTTAACTTATATGCAGAATACATCATGAGAAATGCTGGAATGGAAGAAACACAAGCTGGAATCAAGATTGCCGGGAGAAATATCAATAACCTCAGATATGCTGATGACACCACCCTGATGGCAGAAAGTGAGGAGGAGCTAAAAAGCCTCTTGATGAAAGTGAAGGAGGAGAGCGAAAAAGTTGGTTTAAAGCTCAACATTCAGAAAACGAAGATCATGGCATCCGGTCCCATCACTTCATGGGAAATAGATGGGGAAACAGTGTCAGACTTTATTTTTGGGGGCTCCAAAATCACTGCAGATGGTGAGTGCAGCCATGAAATTAAAAGACGCTTACTCCTTGGAAGAAAAGTTATGACCAACCTGGATAGTATATTCAAAAGCAGAGACATTACTTTGCCGACTAAGGTCCGCCTAGTCAAGGCTATGGTTTTTCCTGTGGTCATGTATGGATGTGAAAGTTGGACTGTGAAGAAAGCTGAGCGCCGAAGAATCGATGCTTTTGAACTGTGGTGTTGGAGAAGACTCTTGAGAGTCCCTTGGACTGCAAGGAGATCCAACCAGTCCATTCTGAAGGAGATCAACCCTGGGATTTCTTTGGAAGGAATGATGCTAAAGCTGAAACTCCAGTACTTTGGCCACCTCATGAGAAGAGTTGACTCATTGGAAAAGACTCTGATGCTGGGAGGGATTGGGGGCAGGAGGAGAAGGGGACGACCGAGGATGAGATGGCTGGATGGCATCACGGACTCGATGGACGTGAGTCTGAGTGAACTCCGGGAGATGGTGATGGATAGGGAGGCCTGGCGTGCTGCGATTCATGGGGTTGCAAAGAGTTGGACATGACTGAGCAACTGAACTGAACTGAATGTTTCCACTTTGTATTTCTCATCAACAGTTTGTTGTTCATGGGAAAAACAACTTTTAAAGATTCAAAATGAAATTAAATACTGTGTTAAGTAACACATCTGAAAACATAATAGTGAGGGGAGTGATTTGCCTCTAAATGAAGCAAAGAGATTTCTCTACATTTTTAAGATCTTGATAAATCCTAAGTTAAATCAACTGCAATTATCTAAGAATCTTAACTGAGATAGAATATATAAAATAAATGTTCACATAGAAAAATTCTAGTAGCATCTAAGACACCAAAAATACATATATATTACTGTACTTGGATTTTATTATAGAAGAAATAAATGACTGAAAATATCTTGAGATCAGAAGATATTAGAATATAAATCTGAGTGAGAAATGGAAAAGTGTTGATGCATCTTGATGTTCTAAAAGCACCTTACTTGTCTCATTTCTAGTAGGACTTCATTTACCATATTTTGTATATTTGAGCACCATTTAAACTTTAAAAAAAAATCCATATCACCACTAAATTATGAAAATTACAGTTAATTTGGCATTAACAATTTTCTCTTTTTCTCTGGGAATTACAGAATGAGACTTTTTAGATTAGAATTATACGGCTTCTCAAAATCTAAAACAAGCAGATTTTAGTATGATTTCTAATTTTAAACAAACAGAAAAAGAGTAAGCACAAAACCTCTGAGTTTTTTGAAAGTTTGCAATTTCCTCAAATGAAAATAAATTAGAAAATCTTTCCCACAGTTTAGCTGTATTAAAAAAACCCGAATTCCTTCAGTGAAAGCAATAGAAAGAAAATCATCTGACCTTGCCAGGTACACAATTATTTTGCAAATGAAGTGGAGCAGTGTGTGACTTTTTTAATGAGATAAAATTTGCATCAAGTTGTAATCTGACTGCTGGTGTACACCACTTGAACCTGACCCTAAGGTTAAACCAGTTCTAGTTAATTTATAAAAACAACACATACCTGTAAGGTTAGCCTGGAGTATATGATTTACTAATACTGTATTACATTTTAAAACTTTCAACTTGGTTTACTGCTTTCTTTTACCTTAACGCCCTAGAAACATTTCTTGAAGATGATATTTCCATCTTAATTACCTTCCAAAATTCCAACTCACTATAATAGTCAGGAAGAAGAAGTCAGCTTTAGAATGTATGTCTGTTTTCTTTAATGCTTTATATCATTAATCACATATTATATTGTATGAGTTGTCCTCAGTTTCTCTGTATGAACAAAACGTCCGTTTAAATGTGCTTTGATCCTTTTTAAATTGAAAATAATTATTTTTCTGAATGTTCTTTTATGATTGACTTGATAAATCAATTCTTATAGGAGAGGGACATGAGTCAGTGTTGATACAGTAACTGAACCAAAGGCCAGTTGCTTGAGGTTATACTTGTCAAAGAGTTGTAAGTGTGTTGTGTATTTTATATTCAATCAGTGCAACTTCGCAGAATTGTAGATGGCACCCTGGTGGCTCACTATGTAAAGAACCCTCCTGTCAATGCAGGTGACACAAGAGACCGGAGTTCAATCTCCGGGTCGGGTAGATCCCCTGGAGAAGGAAATGGCAACCCATTCTGGTATTCTTGCCTGGAAAATTCTATGGGAGAAAAGTATTACATATTCTAGTTCGTCTCTCCTTCTTCTGAATTACATCAGTTATTTTACATTTGGTAACATTAAGAGAAAAATGGCAAAATATGTAAAGATTTTGTAGAATATTGTAATATTTATTATTTTTCATCATAAGAAGGCATTAAAGATGTCAATCTTTCAAGTATGGATGATAAATTAAAATAACCACCTTGATTTAAAACATATTGTATGTAAATATAATCCTTCATGTTCCATTTAACTGCAGCCAATATGAAGATTTGGGAATAAACTTGCTGTCACAGCGGGGTTATGTCTAGGGAGACAGACTCATTCCTAGACACTGTGAAAGTATCACATCTGAAGGGTGTGACAGTGAAAGCTTTAAAGTGAAGTAGTGACTGCTGGAGATCTACCAGGAAATCAAAGAGTTTCCCATCAGAGAATAGTACTGGGATGGAGAATTCAGAGGTAGGTAGTGATCTGCCATCACTGTGAAGTGTGGTTAAAAAGTTCCCCATTATGGGATTCAAGATCAATGTGATGTAAAACCTGCTCTGGATGATTCCAGTTTATGCCGATTATCCCAGCATAACTATCAGTTGTTCTCCCTATTTCTTTTGAACGTGTCTGGTTTGGAAGATAAACTGTGGTTCCTAGAGAAGACAGAGGAGTTGAGGTCCTTAGGTCCAAAAAGGAGTGGTGAAACCAAGTAGATAGTGAAAGCTGTGACAAACAAAGGGAACGATTTTGTTGATCGAAAGTATATTTGAAAATACCGTCTTAGGTATAGGGTAAAAGTTTCGGTAATGAACAATATCAGGTCTTGATGTTAGAACTTTGGTCAACGTTCCTCCTCGGGCAGTATTCCTCAAACTTTTCAATTACACTAGAAATGCAAGTTCAGTTCAATTCAGTTGCTCAGTCGTGTCTTTGTGACCCCATGGACTACAGCATGCCAGGCTTCCCTGTCCATCACTGAATCCCAAAAGGCAAAAGGTATTTGCTAAAATGTGGATTCTTAGGGCTCATTCCAGACCTTTAGAATGAGACTCTCCTGGGGTAGACATCAGATTAGTTAAGTTCAGTGGCTCAGTTGTTTCCAACTCTTTGTGATGCCATGGACTGCAGCACACCAGGCTTCCCTGTCTGGAATCAACGTTTTTAAATCATCTTCCTGGTGACTCCTAGTGGTGGTGGTTTAGTCTCTAAGTCCTGTCTAACTCTTACAACCCCATGGTCTGTAGCCTGCCAAGCTCCTCTGACCATAGAATTTTCCAGGCAAGAATACTGGAATGGCTTGCCATTCCCTTCTCCAGGGGATCTACCCGACCTGGAGATCAAACTCTGGTCTCGTGTCTCCGACCTTGACAGGAAGGTTCTTTAGCCATCAGAGTGCCATCTACAATTCTGCGAAGTTGGATTGGTTGGATATGAAATACACAAGACACTTACAAGAGTCTGAAAGCTGTCCCCTTTACTGCTGGGTGCTTTAAACAACATTTGCATTATATTTTATAAAATGGGTCATCATGTCCTGAGTATCATAGAAATGTTATAATAGATTAAGAGCAGCATTTACTAGTTTGCCATATCCTATTATATAAGAATTTTCCTTTGTAAATGATATAAAAGTAAGAGTGCCTTGGGGGAAAGTGGCAATCCAGCTGGAAAAATGAGTAACCTAAGCTATTTGTAGTTTTTCTAAAAGCATTGGACCAGCCCTGAGTCTTAAAATAGAAATCTTTATATAAATATATTTGGGGAAAAGATAATGAATAGTCTCACAATGTTTCAGTTATTACATGTCATATGTTAGGCAGTACATTTCACGGAGACTGGAGGAATTTGTTTCCGAGTCAACAGTGACACTTTATGGGTCTAAACTTGGTACTCAAAAGGTGGTCCACATCCGGCAGTTTTGACTTATCAGAAATACAAAATAACAAACCCCACCTCAACCAACTTAATCAGAATCTATATTTTAATAAGATCCTCAATTCACTTATAGGTGTCTTAAAGTTTGAGAAGCACTGCTCTCCAAGCAGAAGTACCTGGCTGGAAGAAATGGGGCTTCCCTAGTAGCTCAGTTGGTAAAGAATCTGCAGGCAATTCAGGAGACCCGAGTTCGATCCCTGGGTCAGGAAGATACCCTGGGGAAGGGAATGGCAACCCACTCCAGTATTCTTGCCAGGAGAATCCCATGGACAGAGGAGCCTGGCAGGCTACAGTCCATGAAATCACAAAGAGTCGGCTACAGTCGAGTCGGACAGGATTGTGTGACTTTCACTTTCATTTTTCCTAGCAGAAATGTCTGACCTGAAGAAAATTTTGCTTATACTTGTCAAGCCTAATCTCAGTGGAACATGGACAGTTACTATAAGCTTACTAAAATGTTATTATTCAAATAATAGTGTTTGATTACAGTCCTGCTATGATTCAGAATACTGGCAAGGACATTTTTAACAAAATCAAAAACATCTCACTGGCAGTTAAGGTAGTTCAGAGCAACATAGCGCTCTCACAATAGCCTGAAATTTTTTCTGTGATTTTGGGCTATCAAAGTAAAAAAGAAATATATGTCTCTGTCATAAATGACTTTCTAAGATAGTAAACAAAATTTCATCATTGATATCAAGTGTCTAAAAACCAATATTGGTTGGAAATACATTTTGTATCTATGAGTTCTCAAGAGATTATTGGCAGAATTTTGTTCTGGAAAAAAACTACAAAATGCACAGAAGAAAAGGTGAAATAAAAAATCAAGGAGATAGATTCCCTTAACTCTGAAGGGAAATGGTGTATCATCTTCCATCTGTAATAGTCACTTCATATCTTAATGAAAAGGAGGCAGAAAGATTACATAAATATTGTTACTTAGAAATCTAGTCAAGTTCTCAATTAAAGGAAAACTGTTGGAAAAGAGGTCACAGATATGCCAAAATCACACTGAATGCTAAACAAAACATCAAAACATGGATTTCCTCTACACCTTTTTTTTTCCCCAAAATTATGTTCATTATTTCAGCAGTTTAGAACAGCATTTCCTGAAGAGTATACTATGGAACATAAGTGCCTTTCTTTGCTTTCACCAGCTTCTGAAATCCCTGCCTATGAAGGGACTTTTCCAAGTATTGTGTTTGAAAAACACTGCATATGTTACTCACTGTTCATGGGATAAATATTTATGGAATAAGTTAGAATTTTTTGTATGTTAGGCATTGCATGTTAAGAGCTATGAATAGACTTGAGTAAGGAGCTTCATTTTTCTCAGTGTATAGTTGCTTTAAAATGAAGTGTTAGTTTCTTTTGTACAGCAAAGTGTATCAACTATATATATGCATGCATTCCCCTCTTTGGATTTCCTTTCCATTTAGGTCACCACACAGCACTGAGTGGAGTTCCCTGTGCTATGTACTCAGTTCTCATTAGTTACCTATTTTATATATAGTAGTGTATATACGCCAATGCCAGTCTCACAATCCATCCCACTTATCTACCCCTCTTGCTATCTGTACATTTATTCTCTCTAGAAAAATGAAATAGATGAGCTTACTTGCAAAACAAATATATATATATATATATATATATATATATATATATATGTTTAATTTTGCTCAGTCTGGAAGTTTTCAAAACATTTGCTTTTTTTTCCACCATTGGATCTCATGTTATTACCATTCTTTATGTTGCAGTTCTCTAAGCCATAATACTGGAGTGGGTAGCCTTTCCATTTTCAGGGGATCTTCCCAACCCAGGGATTGAACCCAGGTCTCCAGCATTGTAGGCAGATTCTTTAGCAGCTGAGCCGCAAGGGAAACCCATAGTACCTAAAGATTACTAATAAATCCAAACAATAGGCATCTTTGAATATGGATGTTTTTGTTGATTTGTAACAATTTTACTTTTTCTTTGTGTTGTTATAAATTATTTTGACACTGATGAATTAGAAAACTTCAAATCCATAACATATCAAGATGACTATTATGGATTAGGAAAGTATGTTTCACTGATGTACTTATGTCTCTATCTGTGCTTAACCCACAAACTATTTGCATCAGTTCAGTTCAGTTCAGTCGCTCAGTTGTGTCCAACTCTTTGCAACCCCATGAATCGCAGCACACCAGGCCTCCCTGTCCATCACCAACTCCCGGAGTTCACTCAGACTCGCGTCCATCAAGTCCGTGATGCTATCCAGCCATCTCATCCTCAGTCGTCCCCTTCTCCTCCTGCCCCCAATCCCTCCCAGCATCAGAGTCTTTTCCAATGAGTCAACACTTCGCAGGAGGTGGCCAAAGTACTGGAGTTTCAGCTTTAGCATCATTCCTGCCAAAGAAATCCCAGGGCTGATCTCCTTCAGAATGGACTGGTTGGATCTCCTTGCAGTCCAAGGGACTCTCAAGAGTCTTCTCCAACACCACAGTTCAAAAGCATCAATTCTTTGGCACTCAGCTTTCTTCACAGTCCAACTTTCACATCCATACATGACCAAAGGAAAAACCATAGCCTTGACTAGGCGGACCTTAGTCAGCAAAGTAACGTCTCTGCTTTTGACTATGCTATCTAGGTTGGTCATAACTTTTCTTCCAAGGAGTAAACGTCTTTGAATTTCATGGCTGCAGTCACCATCTGCAGTGATTCTGGAGCCCAAAAAAATAAAGTCTGACCCTGTTTCCACTGTTTCTCCATCTATTTCCCATGAAGTGATGGGACTGGATGCCATGATCTTCGTTTTCTGAATGTTGAGCTTTAAGCCAACTTTCACTCTCCTCCTTCACTTTCATCAAGAGGCTTTTTAGCTCCTCCTCACTTTCTGCCNCTTGACTAGACAGACCTTAGTCGGCAAAGTAATGTCTCTGCTTTTGAATATACTATCTAGGTTGGTCATGATACTGAATCCCCAGGAAGATTTTAAATAGCACATAAGATTTTAAAAACACATATTCAGGTTGAACTATTATAGTCAGGTAATACATTGTTAAATGATTATTTTAACGATGGAAAAATATTTCCGACTTCTTACAAAATAGGTTTTAGGACCTGAAATTTGGTTGGTAAAGTTAAGATAAATATCATCTAATGTTAGGAAATTTAAAAATAAATGTCGAAGCCTTTTCATTCTTCTCTGCAATGATTACCTGCCTACAAATGGTATGATGGAAAAGGTTTTTCAATTTGTAATCAGAAGACCTGGGTTTTAGGATCAGCTACTGCTTACTAGCTTTGTGATCACAGGCTCACTGCTTAATTTCTCTGTGTCTGCATTTTCTTACTCATAACATCAGACTGTTGGAAAAAATTATTTCCAAAGCACATGCAAATTTCAGCATATAATAACAGTTGACCTAAGAGTCATTCTCAGTCATTTTATTAGAGGTAAAGAAGTATTAAAAAACAAAGTGATGTATATGCAGTTTCATCTTTTTTGATGGTAGTGGTAGTGGCGTTTTCAGTACTACTTAAAAGATATTATAAGACCTCCAAGAAAATTAGCCATGGGTGTGGAAAGATGGGATGTGGATGGAGAAGTTAAAGGACAGATAGTCAACTACTTAATAACTGAGAAAGACCTATGTTGCATTTTAGACATGCCGAGAAATGGATCCATTTTTAGGTAAATGTATTTGGCCGCTACTTTCATTTTCTTTCTTTCTTTTTTTTTAAGCAGTAAACTTTGTTCTAGCCAAACCGTCTCTAAAATCGAAGTTAGGATTTACATAATTTTTCAGCATATAATATAAAGGATAGCTATTGTGAAATGCAGATTTGTGCTGGTTTGGGAGTGAAAAATTAGATTTCTAAATTACACGCATGGAACGTGTTACAAAATGCTACTTCAGAAAAAGCTAGAGGCAGAATTTTTTAGTTATTAAGTTAGAATATGTTCTATATCTGGTTTTTCATAAGCTAGACATTGTGTTGGCTGTATCTACTGCTTTTTCATATCTCTGGAGTTGGCCATAATTTCATTAAAAAATTAGCTCTTTTACACATAGTTCTCTTTGGTATATTGCTAGAATATATATTTTGTAAAAACTGCACAGAAGCAAAAAAAAAAAGTCTGGAAGGACAAAAACAAACCTTTTGTCTACATTGTTATATTTCAATTTTGGAAACTATGATGACTGTCTGTAAGTTTAAAACTTTATCTGAGTCACTGTTTACTATTTCAATAAGTAGGTACTAGAATTGAGAACTAATGAAATTTATAAAGGAAACTCTGGGTGAGTTCCCCCACTATGTGTTTTACAAACCCTAATCAATTATTCTAGGAAAGCATAAGTTCAGTTCAGTCACTCAGTCGTGTCCGACTCTTTGCAATCCCATGAACTGCAGCATGCCAGGCCTCCCTGTCCATCACCAACTCCTAGAGTTTACCCAAACTCATATCCATTGAGTTGGTGATGCCATCCAACCATCTCATCCTCTGTCGACCCCTTTTCTCCTGCCATCAATCTTTCCCAGAATCAGGGTCTTTTCAAATGAGTCAACTCTGCATCAGGTGGCCAAAGTATTGGAGTTTCAGCTTCAGCATCAGTCCTTCCAATGAACCCTCAGGACTGATAGCCTTTAGGATGAACTGATTGGATCTCCTTGCAGTCCAAGGGACTCTCAAGAGTCTTCTCCAGCACCACAGTTCAAAAACATCAATTCTTCTGCGCTCAGCTTTCTTTATAGTCCAACTCTCACATCCATATATGACCACTGAAAAAAACCATAGCCTTTACTAGACGGACCTTTGTTGACAAAGTAATATCTGTGCTTTTGAATATGCTGTCTAGGTTGGTCATATCTTTTGTTCCAAGGAGTATCTTTTAATTTCATGGCTGCAATCACCATCTGCAATGATTTTGGAGCTCCAAAAAATAAAGCCTGCCACTGTTTCCACTGTTTCCTCATCTATTTGCCATGAAGTGATGGGACTGGATGCCATGATCTTAGTTTTTGAATGTTGAGTTTTAAGCCAACTTTTTCACTCTCCTCCTTCACTTTCATCAAGAGGCTTTTTAGTTCTCCATAAAGTAGTTGAAAATTTGAAACAGAACAGGGATGAGAAGGGAGATGATAGTATGAGATTTATCTTTTGAGTAAAGAATAGTCTTAGTGAAGTTAACTGGCTCAGTGGTTAAATACTTTTAAGAGCTAAGACTATTCAACAAAGAAAAGGTACTGGAGTATCATAAATCCAAAGCAAAAGGTACTAGAGTATCATATCAGGCTTCCTCTGTGGCTTGGGCAGTAAACAGTCCACCTGCAATGAGGGAGACCTGGGTTCAAGCCTTGGGTTGGGAAAATCTGAAGCAGGGCATGGCAGCCCACTCTAGTATTCTTGCCTGGAGAATCTTCATATACAGAGGACCCTGGTGGGCTACAGTTCATGGGGTCACAAAGAATTGGACATGACCAAGTGACTAAGCACAGCACACAGCAAGACTATTCAACAAAGAAAAGGTAGTAGAGTATCATAAATCATAAAGGTACATAGCCCACACTGACTATTAATATGTTGTATCTTATTTTATGGGCTTCCCTAGTGGCTCAGTGGTAAAGAATCCACCCACAGTACAGGAGATGTGGGTTCAATCTCTGGGCCAGGAAGAGCTCCTGGAGAAGGAAATGGCAACCCACTCCAGTATTCTTGCCTGGGGAATCCTATGGACAGAGGAACCTGGTGGGCTACATACAGTCCATGGGGTTGCAAAGGGTAGGACACGACTTAGCGATTAAACCATCTTGTTTTAATTATAGACAGTTTTAATGGACATACGGAAGAAAAATTTGTTTTGGCCATCACAGGGATAAAACTATAATGAGGTACTCAAATATTTGGAGAGTTTTGTCTTTGGGGATTCTTTAAAAAAAAAAAAATGTCTGAGTGATCTAGATAGTCATTAGAACACTGCTTCCTATCTGAAAAGAAGTGCACAAAATAGCTGGCTATACAAAATGCATTTCTTGTTCCCACATTAAACACACTGAATAGGAACCCTGTAGTTGGGGCCTTGGAATCTCCCTTAATGCTNAAAAAAAAAAAAATGTCTGAGTGATCTAGATAGTCATTAGAACACTGCTTCCTATCTGAAAAGAAGTGCACAAAATAGCTGGCTATACAAAATGCATTTCTTGTTCCCACGTTAAACACACTGAATAGGAACACTGTAGTTGGGGCCTTGGAATCTCCCTTAATGCTTCTTATACACTCTCAAATTTTAGAATTACTGCATTGGAAACAGGGAACTGAACCAATTATCTTTTCTAGTCTCAGCTGTCTAGCATAGTTCATGCATATGAAATAAGGAAGTAATTACTGGGAGAATACATGGTAGAAATTAAACTAAATATTTAAGTCAATCCAAAGTATTTATATAAAATTACATATTTTTCTTTGAATCATTTATAATTACTCCCATTAATACTTCTGGTTTCATATTGGGAGGATTCTTGTGCTCTATATTATTTGTTCCTTTCCAAGGAAGATTTAACATATTAAATAATCTTCAACTATCATGTCCTACTGCTTTGACCCAAACTTTCTAATTACAAAATAAATAAATAAAGGCTGCCTTATGTTATATTAAGTCTATTTGGATATTTGGAAATGGATATATTTTTCAATGTCAATTTTCCCACTTTAGATCATTGGATGAATTTCCTCTAGTGAATGATATATGAGAACTGACTTCATGTATGATGACTTTGATAGCATTCCTTAGAGAAATAGGTGAGAAAAATATAAATCCTATTGTGTTGGTCTGTTGCTAAAACTTGGCCTCTCTTCACTGGTGCCAAGTGGGTGAAATAGAGAAGTTTTCTTTGCTTTGCCAGGGAAAAGGGACTAATGGCCTCAAAACTGTGTCCTGCCCTGGAGAGTGTAGTGAGGAGTCTTTAAGTGTTCAAGGAGCGGGGCATGATTAGCTCAAGGACGTTCTTCTGATTGGTTGGTGAGAAAATTGTGAGTCAGCAACCTTCTAGTTTCTACTGGTCTGGGATCTCTGTGCTTGTGGGCTGAGTATAGTAAGCTTCTTTCACCCGGTAGGGCTTTCAGTATCTGCAAAACAGTTCGAAGGACATGGCTCAGAATGGTCCCTGATTTTGTTTAATGGCTAAAGTGTTACTATTTTGTCTTGCTTGATTGTTTCTCATTCTGCATTTTCTGATTTTTCTGATTAAGTTTATTCTTTGACTAAAGTTTTTCTACAGGAAAAAAGGCAGGCAGAGGACATAGATATGGATCCATTTTTGGAACTAGTCTTCCCCAAATAAACACATTTCTTTACAGTCCTTTCATTAAAAATAAATAAATAAATGTTACTTAAAAGATTACCATTCAAACTGGATGCTTTACAAATAGATGTTTCATGAACTACCACCACCAACAAAATCTGCACATTGGGGAGATTTTATGTGGCCCTCAAGAAGCCTCCTAGGTTTTCTGTTTGTTGGTTTGTTTAAGAAACCTTTCTCCATTTTCTTCAAGAAATCACAGCTGAACAAGAAAGGTCATGCTGCACAGCAGGAAAATGGTTGTGACTTTGTGATTTAAAAATCATGAATAAAAATGTATGTATTGTTTTTTTTTTTTTCTCTTGATCTTCCGATTTATTTCCAATATCCTTATTTTTCCTAATTTTCAAAAGAAGATATGCTTATTTTATTCAATTTTATATATGAAAAATTTGGCAAAACACACCCATGATTTACCATCCTTAAACATTTTAGTATAATTTCAAAATATGTCAATATGTATTAAATATATGTTATTAATGAGATATCTTTTTTTTTTTTTTTTTTTTTTTTTTTGGAGTATGTCAAGGCTGTGTATTGTCACCCTGCTTATTTAGCTTATGTGCAGAGTACATCATGAGAAATGCTGGGCTGGATGAAGCACAAGCTGGAATCAAGATTGCTGGGAGAAATACCAATAATCTCAGATACGCAGATGATACTACCCTTACGGCAGAAAGCAATGAAGAACTAAAGAGCCTCTGGATGAAAATGAAAGTGGAGAGTGAAAAAGTTGACTTAAAGTTCAACATTCAAAAAACTAAGATCATGGCATCCAGTCCCATCACTTCATGGCAAATAGATGGGCAAACAGTGGAAACAATGGCAGACTTTATTTTTCTGTGCTCCAAAATCACTGCAGATGGTGACTGCAGCCATGAAATTAAAAGACACTTGCTCCGTGAAAGAAAAGGTATGACCAACCTAGACAGCATATTAAAATCCAGAGACATTACTTTCCCACCAAAGTCCGTCAAGTGAGGCTATGTTTTTTCCAGTAGTCATGAATGGTTGTGAGAGTTGGACTATAAAGAAACCTGAGTGCCGAAGAATTGATGCTTTTGAATTGTGGTGTTGAAGAAGACTCTTGAGAGTCCCTTGGACTGCCTGGAGACCCAACCAGTCCATCCTAAAGGAAATCAGTCCTGAATATTCATTGGAGGGACTGATGTTGAAGCTGAAACTCCAATACGTTCACCACCTGATTCAGAGCTGACTCATTGGAAAAGACCCTGATGCTGGGAAAGATTGAAGACAGGAGGAGAAGGGGATGACAGAGATGGTTGGATGGCATCACTGACTCAGTGGACATGAGTTTGAGTAAACTTCTGGTGTTGGTGATAGAGAGGGAGGCCTGGCATGCTGCAGTCCATGGGGTTGCAAAAAGTTGGACATGACTGAATGACTGAACTGAACCGATGGGGTTTTCAAGGCAAGAATACTGAAGTGGTTTGCCATTCCCTTCTCCAGTGACCATGTGCTGTCAGAACTTTCCACCATGACCTGTCTGTCTTGGCTAGCCCTACAGGGCATGGCTCATAGTTTCTTCCAGTTAGACAATGCTGTGTTCCATGTGATCAGTTTGATTAGTTTTCTGTGATTTTGGCTTTCATTCTGTCTGCCCTCTGAGATAAGAATAAAAAGCTTATGGAAGCTTCCTGATGGTAGAAACTGACTGTGAGGGACATTGGTTCTTGTTCTGATGGTCATGCCATGCTCAATAAATCTTTAATCTTGTTTTCTGTTAGGCGGGGCTTGTTCCCTCCTTGTTGTTCGACCAAACTATGGTGGAGGTAATGAAGATAATGGTGACCTCCTTCAAAATATCCTGTGCATGCACCGCAGCACTCAGTGCCCCCAACCCTGCAGCAAGCTGATCGATGCCTCCGCGGGAGACTCCTGGATACTCACAGGCATTCTGGGTCAGTCTCTTGGGTCACTGCTCCATTTTCTCCTGGGTCCTGGTGCACATGGGTCCTTGGTTTGTGCCCTCCAAGGGTCTGTTTCCCCAGACCTGTGTAAGTTCTGGGGGCTTTATGGTGGGGTTAATGGTGACCTCCTCCAAGAGGGCTTATGCCACCTCCAGGTCTATTGCACCCAGATCCCCTGCCCCTGTTGCCAGCCACTGCTGTCCACAGGAGACACTCAAACACTCAAAGGTAGGTCTGACTCAGTCTCTCTGGCTCAGTCTGGATATATGTTCATTACTTGTCAATAAAGTTGGAGGAAAAGAATTTCCTGCACTTACGTGTTACATTCTAATGAGGTAATTTTTTCCAGTAACTAAAATATTTGTGTGTGTTGTTCTGTGCTTTTCCTTCCCAGTGCAAAGGTACTAGGAATTCTGAGTTGGTAATCAAAATGTTGCTTTGTGAATACTGTCTGAAAAAACAAAGAGAGATGATGCTAAGATTCATTTCATTTAAGCCATGGGTAAAGTCTAAGAAATTATGTATTCTCTAGAAAAAGTGTACTACCTAGTGATTAGTTTAATGATGTCCTTTGGGTTTAAGATTTCATTATCTTGGTCATTGCTAGATAAAAAAGTATGGCCAAATCCTTGCAGATCCCTCTGTTTGGGACCCAGCTGTACCGTTTCAATTTTAAGATCCTTTATATTTTCCTTTAGAGCATTATAACAATTGTAATTATTTATTTGTGTTACAAATTGTTTAGTATCCAGCTCTTCCACTTAACTCTGTGGCCCATGAGGATGAAGACTGTCTTTTTTGAATTGTATACTCAGCACCTGGCTCAGTTCTTGACACTTAGTAAGTTTATATTTAATTATTCTCAAAATAGTAATTGAGTGAATTTATCTCTCATCCAGCTTTAGGGAGAAAATATGTAGTAGGCCGTGCTAACAGACCTCCTTGTGTCAATCTCAAATTTCTAAAGAAAGATGAAAAAATATTTTTCATAGATAAGTCAGATGTCGTTTGTATATTTGAGGCAATATGTAAATTAGCCACAATAACTTTCCTAGAACTCAAATAGAAATTGCACATATTACCTGAATTATAGCTTTTACTTGTATCAAATATATGTCTTCTACACTCCTGATTTCAGTTACCAGAAAATTTCTTTTATTCCTAGAAAGTTGGAATAATATGTTCTCTTCTATACTGTCAGAAGGGACTGATTTTGACAATGGAATGTAAAGAATCTATTTTTATTCTTCCAGAGCTTATTTCTAACCCCTGGCAATACAGCTAGCTTTAAAAAAAATGTTAAGCCTTGGTAATAGTGTTTGCAAGGAGCACATCTAGACTGTTTAACAGAACAAAATCTAAAGATGTTATTAATAATTAATAAGTCATGATAAATGAAAAAGTGTATAAATCATTCCCTTTTATCTGTTAAGTTAGTGCTTCTCTGGACATTAGATATCATTTTGTTAACCTACTTTTTATATCTATGTGAGCACAATAAAACCATAATTCTTTATAATATTTTTTGTGATTCAAAATTCCATCAGTTTACTGTTATTCTTCTTTCACTAGTGAAAATTAGTAAAAATTTACTGTAATTTTGCTACTAATTAAGGGCAAAATAATAATGACAATTTTATTTCTGTATTGATTATATCATGGAATTATTAAAGACAATAATAACTATGATTACATTATTGAGAAACTGTTATATTAAACATAGGCTTCATAAAAATCAATAGATCAAATATACATATAGTTTAGAATTAAATTATTTAAATTAGATTTGAATTAATAAGCTGATATTTATTTTTCATAGCATTTGCTATTAGCTAACATTTTATTTTAATGTACATATATACATAAGTGCATATATATAATATACAGACTAAATATTAATTAAAACATCAACTGGTTATATGTCTCATTAAAAATTCTCTAGTAGGACTTTTGTGTCTTTCTATGTCAAATAATCAAAACAGACATTTTCAATTTTTCATGACTATATTAAATAAATGAGGTTCACACTAATTTGTTCCATGTAGTCAATTATCCTAGTTAAATTTCTCATGGATAATAACATGAGATTTACTGGAATGCTCTAAAAGATGCATATAGGGTTGCACATAAGAACATTCTTAAGTTTTTGCCCTACTTGATCATGCTAGTGACAGATATAATAGTTAAGCAGTCAGGGCTTTGTGGCAAAAAACAGCAAGACTATATATTATAATCTAGTTGAAATTGTAAAATTGCTAGTTTCCTCTGATTAAAAAATTGTAAGCTTGTTTCAGCTATGGGGAGGTAAATGCTGCTTAAGTCAAGAATAGCAACCCGTGAAAGTATAAATTTTCTAGATGCAAATAAATTATCCTTATGAGGAAACATTCTTTTCATTGTTTCTATTTATTATTTCACTTTGTAATGAGTACTATAGTCAGTTTGCTTGCAATGTAATGAGCAGTTTTATAATACCAGTGAAAAGGATACAGTTACAGTTTTTAAAAATGTAGTTTAACATAAAATCTTTTATTGCCTAGAAATAAGAAACAATTTTTCAGCTTTAGAATTTATCACAAATCTCTTGAAATTTAGCCTTTTCCACCTTTCAAAATACATATGCAAGTCTGCATCTTGTTGGGTGTTATAGTATTAAAATGTTTGCAGTGTTTGCAAGGTACCACTGTTTCCTGCTAAAACATTAATGTTAAGTAAATATACAGAAGAGTAAAAGCACTGAGTCATTGAATTATGGTTGTAAATATGCCTTTCACAGGGGAGATACGGTCAAGAAAGCTGCTGAGATTGAATATGTTCTTATTAAGTCTATATGGAGTAAAAAATGAATACTATGATTGGGTTAGCTTGAACTGTGTCTTAGGCCTTTTGAGCTGCTATAACAGCCCAAAATATCTTAGACTGTGTGTCTAATTAACAAAAACCCATGTATTTCCCAAGTTTTGAATGCTGGAAGTCCAAGATCAGGGTGTCAGCACGGTCAAGTTCTGCAAGAGCTCTCTTGCTGGTTGGCAGACTGCTGTCTTCTTGTGTTCTCAAGTGGCATAGAGAGACAGACATACAGAGAGAGAGAGAGAGAGAACAAGCCCTCTAGTGTCTCTTCTCATAAGGGCACTAATTCCATCATGGGTGCCACAGCATCATGATCTGATTTAATGCTAATTACCTCCCCAAAGACAATCTCCCAAAACCACAACAGGTGCCTTCAACATTAAATTTTGTAAGGCATAAACATCCATCCCATAATAGTGATACAGTCCAAGGAAATTGTTTTAGCAAATGACATGTGTCATATAGAGAAAGAGAGAGGGATTGAGAAATGGATCTGCGCCTTTTATAATGAAGGATGATTCTATTTGCAAGCAATTAATATCTCTCATCAATAACAATGCAATGGCAGGTGATGCTAGATATATATGTTTACTGCCGGATAGAAAAAGTACTGAGATTACGAAATAGGAAATTCACAAACTTGTATCAGCTGTACCATGTAAAGGGAAGTAATTAGTATTTTAAAATAACTAATTATTTTTTTACATTTTAAAAATAATATTTCTAAATTAATTATCTACTCCATGGATTACTAGCACAACACTCCTTAACAAGATCTTAAGACCTTTTTATCCTAGCCTTTAAAGTGACTGGAAATAAATATAACAAAATTTTTTAATAGAATTTTGAACTAGAATGACTTTATTTTCTAGCAGGAAGTTAAGACTTTCATATACACTTGAAGATGTTAATTATGCTTTCCAAGAGTCTTTTCTTGTTAAAGAAGTAGGGAAATAGAGCAGTGAAAAACAGCCCATGGAAGAAAAGAGATCAATTGGTAATAAAAAGGAAAACAGGCAAATGCCAAGAGAAAGAACTTTCCCATAAATTATAATTTTTTTGTCTGAAAACTAAATAAAATCAACTTGTATCTTTGGATTCTTTGCTTTAATTTCTAAGAAAATATTAGAATTCTGAATAAGCATCTGGTCAAGTGTATTTGGCAAGATTATTATAAATCATATTATTACTTAATGAAATTTAGTGTTCATTTAGTGTTCATTTAATTTAGTGTTTCAATATGTAATTTTCTTATAAATCAAAAAGTAGCAAAGTTATGCAGTTTCATTAAATGTGCTTGTCTTAGAGTTGACCCATGTTTGTTTTTCTCAGGTTCAGAATAAATTCTGTTCACATATGGATTTGCTATATTGGAGACAATATGTGGTAATCTATAGCTTTACTTTCCAACATTATTATATTCTGGTTTATAAAATGATAGACTTTATGTGACTGGAGATCAACTAAATGAAATTCAACAAATTTAAAACAAAGATAGAATTCTCATAATTTTATTTTAGAAGACATAGTAATTATTAGTAATAGCAGGACTGTAATGTAACTTTTCAGTTTTCATTTAAAAATAAACTCAAAATGGATTAAAGATCTAAAAGTAAGACCAGAAACTATAAAACTCCTAGAGGAGAACATAGGCAAAACACTCTCCGACATAAATCACAGCAGAATCCTCTATGATCCGCCTCCCAGAATACTGGAAATAAAAGCAAAAATAAACAAATGGGATCTAATTAAAATTAAAAGCTTCTGCACAACAAAGGAAACTATAAGCAAGGTGAAAAGACAGCCTTCTGAATGGGAGAAAATAATAGCAAATGAAGCAACTGACAAACAACTAATCTCAAAAATATACAAGCAACTTATACAGCTCAATTCCAGAAAAATAAACGACCCAGTCAAAAAATGGGCCAAAGAACTAAATAGACATTTCTCTAAAGAAGACATATGGATGGCTAACAAACACATGAAAAGATGCTCAACGTCACTCATTATCAGAGAAATGCAAATCAAGACCACAATGAGATACCACTTCACACCAGTCAGAATGGCTGCGATCCAAAAGTCTGCAAGCAATAAATGCTGGAGAGGGTGTGGAGAAAAGGGAACCCTCTTACACTGTTGGTGGGAATGCAAACTAGTACAGCCACTATGGAGAACAGTGTGGAGATTCCTTAAGAAATTGCAAATAGAACTGCCTTATGACCCAGCAATCCCACTGCTGGGCATACACACTGAGGAAACCAGAATAGAAAGAGACACATGTACCCCAATGTTCATTGCAGCACTGTTTATAATAGCCAGGACATGGAAACAACCTAGATGTCCATCAGCGGATGAATGGATAAGAAAGCTGTGGTATATATACACAATGGAGTATTACTCAGCCATTAAAAAGAATACATTTGAATCAGTTCTAATAAGATGGATGAAACTGGAACCAATTATACAGAGTGAAGTAAGCCAGAAAGAAAAACACCAATACAGTATACTAACACATATATATGGAATTTAGAAAGATGGTAATGAGGACCCTGTATGCAAGACAGCAAAAGAGATACAGATGTGTAGAGCGGACTTATGGACTCTGAGGGAGAAGGAGAGGGAGAGGGAGAGGGAGGGATGATTTGGGAGAATAGCATTGAAATATGTATACTATCATGTAAGAAATGAATTGCCAGTCTATGTTCAATGCAGGATGCAGGATGCTTGGGGCTGGTGTATGGGGATGATCTGGAGGGAAGATGTGGGGTGGGAGGTGGGAGGGGGGTTCATGTTTGGGAGTTCGTGTAAAAAAATAAATAAATACAAAAAAAAAAAAAAAAGACTGGGAGCTGGCTGTGGCTCAGATCATGAACTCCTTATTGCCAAATTCAGACTTAAATTGAAGAAAGTAGGGAAAACCACTAAACCATTCAGGTATGACCTAAATCAAATCCCTTATGATTATACAGTGGAAGTGAGAAATAGATTTAAGGGCCTAGATCTGATAGATAGAGTGCCTGATGAACTATGGAATGAGGTTCGCTCATTATCAGAGAAATGCAAATCAAGACCACAATGAGATACCACTTCACACCAGTCAGAATGGCTGCGATCCAAAAGTCTGCAAGCAATAAATGCTGGAGAGGGTGTGGAGAAAAGAGAACCCTCTTACACTGTTGGTGGGAATGCAAACTAGTACAGCCACTATGGAGAACAGTGTGGAGATTCCTTAAAAAATTGCAAATAGAACTGCCTTATGACCCAGCAATCCCACTGCTGGGCATAGACAGCGAGGAAACCAGAATAGAAAGAGACACATGTACCCCAATGTTCATCGCAGCACTGTTTATAATATCTAGGACATGGAAACAACCTGGATGTCCATCAGCAGATGAATGGATAAGAAAGCTGTGGTACATATACACAATGGAGTATTACTCAGCCATTAAAAAGAATACATTTGAATCAGTTCTAATAAGGTGGATGAAACTGGAGCCTATTATACAGAGTGAAGTAAGCCAGAAAGAAAAACACCAATACAGTATACTAACACATATATATGGAATTTAGAAAGATGGTAATGATAACCCTGTATGCGAGACAGCAAAAGAGACACAGATATATAGAACAGACTTTTGTACTCTGGGAGAGGTAGAGGGTGGGATGATTTGGGAGAATGGCATTGAAACATGCATACTATCATGTAAGAAATGAATCGCCAGTCTATGTTTGATACAGGTTACAGGATGCTTGGGGCTGGTGCACGGGGATGATCCAGAGAGATGATATGGGGTGGGAGGTTGGAGTAGGGTTCAGGATTGGTAACTCATGTACACCCATGGCGGATTCATGTCCATGTATGGCAAAACCAATACAGTATTGTAAAGCAAAATAAAGTAAAAATAAAATTTTTTTTAATAAAAAAATTTAAGTCTGAAAAAAATATGAAAAAAATTTTAAAAATCACAGCATATGAATATTGTAAAAGCATATAGTGTCTCTCTTCTAAATCACCTCATATGTTTGAGACTTTTGAATAACTTTTCATAACTGGTTAAATTTCACGATATTCAAACCAAGTCCCCTAGAAATTGAGCTCCCCTGCTGGGCTTCCACTGAACGTCTCTAACCAAAACTTTATTCCCTTTCTTGTCCCACCCCTATTGCCCTCAGGATTGAGGTGTATCAGGGAAAATATGGTACTGAAATCAAGCAGAATTTAAAAGGTATAAAAGCTGCTTAGTGTCCCCAGTTTCTTGTCTGTGGTGGGAAAAAAAAAAAAAAGCTTTAGTATCCTATACTTTCCCAAGTTCCAAAGAGCAGGTTCAAGCAGTTGATGATTAGAACAATAGTCATATACTTCTGGTTCCTTCTGAAGGGATATACATAGCAATCTGATGCATATCTTTGAGTTGCTCTGCAGGAGCCGAGACCCCCACACAGGATAGAAAATGCTGACTTTCTACAGGCCACAAGAACATAGAAAATGAACATCTTTAGTCATTTCATTTCATATTTGTTATCTTAACTATCCATTATTTAAAATAAATAAATTGTTTTCTGCATTTTTAGATTTTAAGGAATAAGCTGATATTCTATTGTTTCAGATAAGTATATATCAGATTAAAAATAATTGAGCTTGAAATATTTGTACCACCTGTTTTCAAGATTTCTGTAAAATTATTGTAATCAAATAGTGTGGTACTATTGTAAGGATATACGTATAGTTCAGTGGGTAGAGTCCAGAAAAAGTGGGATATTACACTACAATAAAAAGGAGAAAACAATTGACATAAGCAATAATGCAATCTAAAAAAATAGCTGATCAAAAGGAGATTTGAAAGAGTACATACTCTATAATTCCACTTATTTCAATTTAGAAAATATCAAATCTAATTTATGGAGAAAGTAGATTGGTGGTTACCAAAATTGATAGTTGGGGGACTGACAGCAAAGGGAAAGAAAATGTTTGGGGGTGATGGAAATATTCTATATTGGGGGCAATAAACATTATATTTGATACTTTGATATTGGAGGTGGATAGAAAACAACAGAATGGGAAAGACTAGAGATCTCTTCAAGAGAATTGGAGATACCAAGGGAACATTTCATCATTCTGAAGGAGATCAACCCTGGGATTTCTTTGGAAGGAATGATGCTAAAGCTGAAACTCCAGTACTTTGGCCACCTCATGCGAAGAGTTGACTCATTGGAAAAGACTGATGCTGGGAGAGATTGGGGGCAGGAGGAGAAGGGGACGACCGAGGATGAGATGGCTGGATGGCATCACGGACTCGATGGACATGAGTCTGAGTGAACTCCAGGAGATGGTGATGAACAGGGAGGCCTGGCGTGCTGCGGTTCGTGGGGTCGCAAAGAATCAGACACAACTGAGCGACTGAACTGAACTTACATTACTACAGAAGCAGTGTCTGAATGTAAACAGAGGTCTCAACCTCTGAGTAGCGTTTGAATCCTCTGCTCCTAATTTGGTGCTCCCAAATCCCTTGCCTTTTCTCTATTTCTTCATGAGAGAGAAGAACATACTTTAAGGACCTCAGAAACATAATAGGAACCAGAGGCACTTTGGAGGCTTCAGCCTCATTACAGATCTGTGCTCACGGCACAGTTGATATGCTAGGTTGTATATTGAATATTTTATATACCCCATTTAGTCCAACATCACTTCATGGCAAATAGATGAGGAAACAGTAGAAACAGTGGCAGAATTAATTTTGGAGGGGCTCCAAAAATCACTGCAAATGGTGACTGCAACCATGAAATTAAAAGACACTTACTACTTGGAAGAAAAGTTATGAAGAACCTAGACAGCATATTAAAAATCAGAGACATTACTTTGCCAACAAAGGTCCGTCTAGTCAAGGCTATGGTTTTTCCAGTGGTCATGTATAGATGTGAGAGTTGGACTGTGAAGAAAGCTGAGCGCCAAAGATCTGATGCTTTTGAACTGTGGTGTTGGAGAAGACTCTTGAGAGTCCCTTGGACTGCAAGGAGATCAAACCAGTCCATTCTGAAGGAGATCAACCCATCATAAAGGAAGTCAGTCCTGAATATTCATTGGAAGGACTGATGTTGAAGCTAAAACTCCAATACTTTAGCCACCTGATGCGAAGAACTGACTCGTTTGAAAAGACCCTGATGCTGGGAAACATTGAAGGGAGAGGAGAAGGGGACGACAGAGGATGAGATGGTTGGATGGCATCACCAACTCGATGATCATGAGTTTGAGTAAACTCCGGGAGTCGGTGATGGTCAGGGAAGCCTGGTGTGCTGCAGTCCATGAGGTTGCAAAAAGTCAGACATGACAGCTACTGAGCTGAACTGAACTGAAAGTACCAGTTAAAAATGGAAAATAGGTGGTTGACCTTCCAAAGGCCTTATTATTACCACAAGACATAGCTATAAAATAATAATTCAAAATAAATAAATAAATAATTATATAGCAATAAAACACTTAGGTAAGAGAAACTCAGTAGCTTATGCTATGTAAGTTGACAGTTTGTAAATCTGTCCCAATGTGATTGCAATCAGACAAGGTATTATTTATTCCTAATCACCTGATCTAATCAAGGAAATCAAAATCTCTTCTTATAAGGCTCCTGGGGAAGAAAAGGCCAATTAGAAAAAAAAGATGGGGATATTTTATCCACTTAGATGAGATTCTGAGATACCCAGAAGATCACTTCAAGTCTTCTCAGTATCTTGCTCAAAATTTATTTTATGACCGTCACAGGATTACCCATCATAGGAAAAAATTAAACTCTTCCATTAACATTAGTGGGTAAGCTTCACTCCTTACCTAGAGGTGGTACTCTTGTCCTACCTTCCAAAAAAACCCCATAATCAAAGCAAAGCTGTAAAGGTAGAATAAGGAAGAGAGCCATATATACATTGTAGGATGTTTTCAGCAACATGCCTGATCACTACCTACAAAATGTCAGTAACATGTCCCACTGCCCCCCACCGCAGTAATCAGAAATGTCTCCAAGTATTGCTAATGCTCCTAGGGTGGACAGAGCACAATTGTCTCAAATTGACAGTTTTTAAGACAATGGTTTAAGATTTGTCCATGATGTTTCTTCTACCAGCAATTCATTCCTTTTTAGTCATGAGTAGCTGTTCATTTGATGGATAAATCATATATTTTTAAAAATTTCTACTCCTTCTGATAGATATTTATATCATTGCTAGATTTTGGCTATTTTGAAAAAAGTTGCCATGATAATACTTCAAAAAGTCTTTTTTGTGCATATGTTTTCACTTTTTTGTGCAAATACTGAGATGTAGGTCATGCTGAAATTTATGAGGAAGTGTCAGACCATTTTCCAAAGGGGTTGTACAATTTTGTACTACTCCTTTGATATGAATTTAAAGTATCTTGATAAATATAATTTGATATGATAAATTCAGTTTTTCACATTCTCATCAACATCTGTGGTGGCCAGTTTTCTTATTAGTCATTCTACAGTGTATGTTATGGTACATTTATATTTCCATGAAGACTAATTAATGTTGAGTACATTTTCTTATACCTATCCTGTTTTATATCCATCCTGTTTTTTGAAGTGCATTCTCAAGTCTTTCAACATTTTGATCTTTAATAACTGGCATTATTAGTTTGATATTAATAAGTTCTAGAAGTAATTTCTATGTTATGTGAACTAATGTTATTGTTCAGTCATTAACTCGTGTCCAACAATTTGTGACCCCATGGACTGCAGCATGCCAAGCCCCCGATATCCTTCATAATCTCCTGGAGTTTGCTCAAATACATGTCCATTGAGTTGATGATGTTATCGACCTATCTCATCCTCTTGCCTTCAATCTTTCCCAGCATCAGGTTCTTTTCCAGTGAGTCACCTCAATATATATGTGAAATATGTATTTTGCAAATATGTTCTCACAGCCTGTAGCATGTATTGGGTTGGCTAATACATTCATTCAGGCTTTGCACAAGATGTAATGGAAAAATCCAAACAAACCTTTTGGCCAACACAGTATCATCTTTTTATTCAGAGTATTTTTATTGAGTAAAAGCTTTAATTTTTTATGAAATTCATTTCATGAATTTTTTCTGGTTAGTGCTTTCTGGAGGTGCTCTGCCTCCTCTAAGGTTTTGGAGAATATTACCTTATTTTTTCCCAGAATTTGTATATTGTCAGGTCTATGATCCGTATCAAATAATTTTTTCTGTATAATTTCAGGTTTATGTTTTACATATGTAAAAGTTAATTGTCCCATTATCATTTGCTGAAAATATCCTTTTCCATTCAAATGGTTTGCTGCCTGGTTTTTAATCAATTGATCTTACAATTGTGAGTCTTCTGTTGAATTCTATATTGTTCTATTGTCTATTTTTATTGAAATACCTCATCTTGATTTCAGTAGTTCTATAGTAAGTATTGAAACAAAGTAGTCGAGGTCCTCCAATTATATTCATCTTTTCCATGTTCAGTTTTTCTGTTCAAAGATCTTTGAACTGACATATAAATTTTAGCCTAAGTTGGCCTCTTTTTTTAATAGGCAAAGAAAAATTTTATGACAAACTATTCTCTAAATTTGACAGTGGTGGATACACATCATTATATATTTGTCCAAATCCATAAAGCATACAATTTCAAAAGTGAGTCCTAACATAAAATAAGGACTTTGGATGATTATCATGTGTGAATGTTGGCTCATTGACTGCAAAAATGTGCCACTGTGGTGTGAGAAGTTGATAGTAGGGTGCATCATGCATGTATTGGGGTGGGGTATGTGGGAATTCTGCCTCCTTTCTGCTGTTTTGCTGTGAACCTAAAACTACTCCAAAAACTTTCATTTCTTTTCTTTAAAAAAGTTAGAAAATGACTTTTATATTAGCCTGTATATAACTGCTATTACCATTTTATTTTTAAAGCACAATTATGATGTGATATAATGCCTAGGACTTAGAAAGCATTGTTTTGTATGTTTACATGTTTTGAGGAATGACTCATCATTGGCAGGTTTAGACTAGGCTTATGCTTCTAGTTGTTCACTGTTGTCATTGCTGTTGACGTTATTGTTAATTTTGAAATGGATGTTTTCCTAAGCATTCTTGTCTTACTGTCTAAGAAACTTTGTTTTTCAGTTGCAAAGTTGTGTTTGACTGTTTGTGACTCCATGGACGGCAGTGTGCCAGACTTCCTTGTCCTTCACTTTCTCCAGGAGTTTGCTCAAACTCATGTCCATCAAGTAGGTGATGCTATCCAACTATCTCATTCTCTGTCACCCCCTTTTCCTCCCACCCTCAATCTTTCCCAACATCAGGGTCTTTTCCAATGAGTTGTCTCTTCACTTCAGGTGGCCAAAGTATTGGAGCTTCAGCATCTGTCCTTTAATTAATAGTCACAGTTGATTTCCTTTAGGATTGATTGATTTGATTTACTTGCAGTCCAAGGGACTCTCAATAGTCTTCTCCAGCACCACAATTCAAAAGCATAAATTATTTGGCACTCAGTTGGTGATGGACAGGGAGGCCTGGCGTGCTGCGATTCATGGGGTCGCAAAGAGTCGGACATGACTGAGAGACTGAACTGAACTGAACTGAAGCCTTCTTTATGATCCAACTCTCACATCTGTACATCACTACTGGAAAACCCAAAGCTTTGACTATATGGACCTTTGTTGGCAAAGTGATGTTTCTGCTTTTGAATACACTAAGTTTATGGACTTCCCTGGTGGCTCAGAGGTTAAAGCATCTGCCTCCAATGCGGGAGACCTGAGTTTGATCCATTGGTCGGGAAGATCCCCTGGAGAAGGAAATGGCAACCCACTCCAGTATTCTTGCTTGGAGAATCCCATGGACTGAGGAGCTTGGTGGGCTGCAGTCCACGGGGTCACAAAGAGTCGGACGCGACTGAGTGACTTTACTTACTTACTTACCATACTTTTCCTTCCAAGGAGCAAATATCTTTTAATTTCATGGTGGCAGTCACTGTCCACAGGGATTTTAGACCACAAGGAAATAAAATCTGTCACTGTTTCCACGTTGCCCCTTATATTTGCCATGAAATGATTGAACCAGATGCCATGATCTTAGTCTTTTGAATGCTGAGTTTTAAGCTAGCTTTTTCACTCTCTTCTTTCACCCCCATCACGAGGTTCTTTAGTTTCTCTTCCCTTTCTGCCATTAGATTGGTACCATCTGCATATCTGAGGCTGTTGATATTTTTCCTGGCAAGCTTGATTCAAGCTTGTGATTCAGTTAGCCCAGCATTTTACATGATGTACTCTGTACAATTTAATTAAGCAGGGTGACAATATACAGCCTGACATACTGCTTTCCCAATTTTGAATTTTAAGAAACTTGTCCTCACCCAATCGGCAAAGTAATGTCTCTGCTTTTGAATATACTATCCAGGTTGGTAATAACTTTTCTTCCAAGGAGTAAGCGTCTTCTAATTTCATGGCTGCAGTCACCATCTGCAGTGATTTTGGAGCCCCAAAAAATAAACTCTGACACTGTTTCCACTGTTTGCCCATCTATTTCCCATGAAGAGATCAGACCGGATGACATGATCTTCGTTTTCTGAATATTGAGCTTTAAGCCAACTTTTTCGCTCTCCTCCTTCACTTTCATCAAGAGGCTTTTTAGCTCCTCTTCACTTTCTGCCATAAGGGTGGTGTCATCTGCATATCTGAGGTTATTGATATTTCTCCCGGCAATCTTGATTCCAGCTTGTGTTTCTTCCAGTCCAGCGTTTCTCATGATGTGCTCTGCATA
>SJYX01018284.1:190590-225931 GCA_006410675.1 Oreotragus oreotragus | reverse complement strand
CTCTGATGCTGGGAGGGATTGGGGGCAGGAGGAGAAGGGGACGACTGAGGATGAGATGGCTGGATGGCATCATGGACTTGATAGATGTGAGTCTGAGTGAACTCCGGGAAATGGTGATGAACAGGGAGGCCTGGCGTGCTGCGATTCATGGGATCGCAAAGAGTTGGACACGACTGAGCCACTGAACAGAACTGAACTTTGTTCTAGCTCCTGGAAAGTTAACTCTTAAACTGTGAAATTTTCCAAAAGATGAGATTGCCATTTTTATTCCTTTGGGGCATCTAGAACCAGATTTTAAGGAAAAAAAATCTTGCTGGACTTTTTATTGGAATTGCATTGAACCAATAGATCACCTTGGGAGAAAATGTTAAATATTATTTAGGCAGACAGTTAATTTATTTGTGGCTCAGGCCAACTATCTTGAGGCTTATTATTAACCTTTATTATGGAAATCCAAGCTAGCCTTCAGTCCAGGGCTAGATTAGACTCCCCCTTTCAACAAGGTCTATTCACCGTGACTATTCATAATTCAGTCATTTCCAAGTCCCGTGAAATCTCTGTAGTTTTAAGCTTATCAGTTCCGTTCAGTTCAGTTGCTCAGTCATGTCCAATTCTGTGACCCCATGGACTGTAGCACGCTAGGCTCCTCTGTTCATCACCAACTCCCAGAGCTTAGTCAAACTCATGTCCATCAAGTCAGTGATGCCATCCAACCATCTCATCCTCTGTCAGCCCTTTCTCCTCCCGCCTTTGATATTTCCCAGCATCAGGGTCTTTTCCAATGAGTTAGTTCTTCACATCAGATGGCCAAAGAATTGGAGTTTCAGCTTCAGCATCAGTCCTTTCAATGAATGTTCAGGATTAATTTCCTTTAGGATGGACTTGTTGGATCTCCTTGCAGTCCAAGAGACTCTCAAGAATCTTCTTCAACACCACAGTTCAAAAGCATATAGTTCCTCAGTATTTTTTTATTTTATTTTATTTCCCTAAAGGTATTCTTTGGTTGGCTTTCTGCATTTTCACACTGTACATGTGTCACTTAGTTTTTGGATACATACTCATAGAGACCCTCATGTAGCTTTCTGGAGCTTCTTCTCTGAACAGTTTCCTTCCTTATTGGTATCCAATCCCTCAAATTAGAGTTATGTCAATAGTCCTGAATGATGGTTTCTTTCTGCTCTACTCGACTAGCCCATCTTAATTTGTTTAAGCTCCATTTCTTTGTGTTACATTGTCTCCTGTCTAAAAGTTGTAGGGATGGCAGAGATCATTTTGTTGTTTCTTTTCTCTCAGGGATCACATTCTCTGTCTCTTGTCCAACATCTAAAAGATGTTATCTGATATATTTTGTTCAGTTGGAGAATTAGTACAATACCACTCTCTCCTTCATAGCCAAAACAAAACTTCTATTAAGTATATGTTTAATAGATTTTCACCTTCCCTAATAAATTACTTCAGGACCTTAATAGAAAAATACTTGAGTTAACTGGCTGCAAATGATGATTTAGAATCTTTATACATTTTTAGATTTTTTCAAAGTAACTTATAATTTACTTTATGTCTGAGATCTATTAGGGATAGGTTTACAGACTTAGAGAATTTGTTAATAACTAAATGTAAAATTACACATTGATTCCTGTTATTTTCAATCTGATTAGCATTTACTCTCTTTCTGCAGAGTTTAGATTGCAATCGTTCACCATGAACACTTTTTACTTGGCCTTCTTCTTATATTTTTATCCTTAGCACTTTTCATTACATACCTTCCAACCTAATTCACTCGTTAATCTTGTTGTTTCTCTTCTCTGTATGAAAGCACTCAAACAATGGATATTTATCTGCTTTGTTCACTATTAAATGCCCTCTGCTTGGAACAGAGCTTAGCAAAAATAGATTTGGATAAATGAGTGAATGAATGGATAAATAAAGTTGTGCCACTTGCTCTTCCACACATTACCATTTGAGTTTTCACATCAACCAATATGAATAAGAAATTATTCTTAAATCAGCCTGCAATATCACCTAAAGACAGGAAACCTCCTATGAATTCCAGTTAGGATTGAAGCCCAGCATCTCTTATTTGACTCAATAATAACAGTCTCATAGAAATTAAAATGATGATCCATCTCTCCATGGACTAATAAGAAGAATAGAAAATGGATTCGATCATGTCAATTTATGGATCTCATAATAAAAGCCACTCTTCGCCATAGCACACATGGGGTTATCCAGAGAATGCTCTTAAGGAGACTTCCCTGAACACCCAGTTTGTTCTGCCTAAGCCAAGAATCCAGAGCACCCAAACACTTGACTGGGACATAACTTCACCTTGACTTTAACCATGCACTTCTAAGTTTGAGTAGTTTAGAAAGCAACTTTCTGCTTCAGTCCCTTAGAAAAATGTATTTCTACAGTGATGCTCATGGGTCGTCCCGGTTATTTTCTTTCACTAGCTTGGAAGAAACATGGTGAGACATGGTTTACTCTACCCACATAAGCATATGGCAAACTAGTTATTACAGAGTGAGTTTATTTATAATGTTTCAATAATTTTTGATATTATTATCTAATATTAAATGAACTGTGTGATTTCTCTTTGAAACCATTCCTGTCAGTCTTCCTAGCATCCCAATTAGGAGTATGTCTCATCGGTAAATGGAAAAAAATGCCCTCCAAAATTCATTTGTTATCCTTTTGTGATATGTTTTCAAGTTTAAGAACCTTTGCTAAAATAATGAATAATAGCATATCCTGTGATTCTTGATCTGTGGCCTGATATAAATAATGAATTACATATATACTTATTCTTGTGCCTTTGCATATGCACAATAGATTTATATAGGTAAAGAGGTCACATACAAATATCAATAGTGCTGAAGACAGCAGTACTTTAATAGTACACACTCACAATTCAAGCCTCTTTGGGTTAAATTCTTAAGCCTGGTAATTTGAATTTTCAAAATTATAAATGAGGTAAATATTTTAGTGGGACTTTTTGAAATTTAAAAGAATTATGCAATTTTGAGGGGAGACATCAGCATTAGGAACCTTGTCAAGATGCAAAGAAAATTACATAGCTAAATATACCCTTATTAAATCATGGTTCAGAGTTTCCAACATAAAGATTGCTATTGCCTGCTAGACTTCAGTTTCAGCAATACTCAAGGAATTCAAATTGAGAAGGCAACAGTCTCCTCTCTTGCATATTCATTGTCACTACTTTTCTTTATATAAATATAAGCCACAAGTCAATTAATAATAGTTCAGTCATAGAGCAAAATAATGGGGAAATTGTGAAACAGTAAAAATATATTCACATGTTAAATGATAAAACATGAATTTTTAATCTTAATTTTCTCTGAAAATTATAGTTAAAATCCCTTTTAACTATACTGAAATGTCTGTTTTCAGTATTAAAGATAGCCATGTGAAATATAAACTATAATTAAGTAAATGTGTATATAAAAATTATAATGGGGAAATTCTACCACTGAGTGTGCTTAAAATGAAAACAGATCACTGATTAAACATGAATGAATACACACAATTACAATACTTAAGTATAACAGAGATTTCTGTACAGCGAAGAAAAATGATACCAATCAAATATATTTGCACAAAACAATCACAAACAGAACACATCAGAGCTTGCTTCTTGTCATCATTTTTACAGATTATTTATATTTGCATCAATAATAATATGCAGTTTATGAAAATATAAATGTAAGCTACAAATCAAAAGATAAGATCTTTCTTTGGATTGGATAACTCCTATTGCCAATCCCAGAAATATTTTCTACCATATGCTTGTCATGTTAGGTCTCAAAATTTCTAAACAATAAGCTCATTATTTATACTCCAACATTTGTTCCTCCACCCATGTTTTAAAACTATTCATCTATACTATTACTATATGCCTAGTAGAACTGAGACGTGAAGTAATGTCATAGAGAAACCAGGAGAAGGTTAATGTCCATAAGCCAGTGAGTTAGGTCTGATAGGTAATTAAAATGGAGTACTCAACATGGCTATGGAAAACTGGGGATAAGACTATCAGGGATCATAAACCCAGGAATAAAGCCAAACAATTATTCAGACAACAAGAGAGAAAAAGAGTATACATAAATATCAGGGTCCAGTAGTGCTCATGGTACATGTTTAGAGACTTAAATCTGGTACCATTTTTAAAAGGTCCTGCTTCTGGGGAAATTGACAACATCCCTTCATTTAAATAATTCCTGCTTCCTGTTAATTCTGTCTTCACAAAATCCCTTTAATCCATTCCCTTCTCAGCATTCCTATTGTCAAAGTCTTATATCTGATCTCCTCTTCTGAGGTTGACAAGTCTCCTGCTATGGCTTTGTTCTTTAAGTCTTTCCGCATTCTAGTGTATCCTACATACTGCTGACAAATTTAGATTCTATGGCTAATTCTCTTCTCACAAACAAGTAATGGTTCCCTGAAAACTACAGAATAAAGACCATATTCCTTGGGTTGGACAAAAATAACCTTGCTTACAAGGATCTTTCCCCAAAAATCCTTGAGAGCAAAAACTGAGTCCTACCTATCCCGATATTCCCAACACTGCCTAGCTTTGTTTAGCTGGAAGTTCAGTAAATGTATTAAAACAGAGTTTCCATTCTCAGTTCTTTGGGGGCAGGGGGATGATTTTTATGATATGTGACAGTGCAGAGCAAGATGTTGTCCCAGAATAATGAATTTCTGTTGGGTAAGTTATGTCCTACCATCTAGTCCCATTCAACTACATGTCAAGTACAAAATTGTATGCACAATAATGATACTTTAGTAAAAACATGATCTGAGCAAAAGATTAGAAAGCAATGAATACTAACAAACTAAATGACACAGATTTTTAAAAATTATTTTTTTAATTAGAGGCTAATTACTTTACAATTACTTTATTGTAGTTGTTTTTGCATACATTGACATGAATCAGCAATGGATGTACATGTGTTCCCCATTCTGAACGCCCTCCCACCGCCCTCCCCATCCCATCCCTCAAGATCATCCCAGTGCACCAGCCCTGAGAACCCTATCTCATGCATTGAACCTGGACTGGCGATCTATTTCACATATGATAATATACATGTTTCAATGCTATTCTCTCAAATCATCTTACCCTCATCTTCTCCCACAAAGTCCAAAAGTCTGTTCTTTACATCTGTGTCTCTTTTGCTGTCTCGCATATAGAATCATCATTACCATCTTTCTAAATTCCATATATATGTGTTAATATAGTGTACTGGTGTCTTTCTTTCTGACTTACTTCACTCTGTATAATTGGCTCCAGTTTCATCCACCTCATCATTAGAACTGATTCAAATGCATTATTTTTAATGGTTGAGTAATACTCCATTGTGTATATGTACCACAGCTTTCTTATCCATTCACCTGCCAATGGACATCTAGGTTGCTTCCATGTCCTGGCTATTATAAACAGTGCTGCGATGAACTTTGGGGTATACGTGTCTCTTTCAATTCTGGTTTCCTTGGTGTGTATGCCTAACAGTGGGATTGCTGGGTCTTATGGCAGTTCTATTTCCAGTTTTTTAAGGAATCTCCACTCTGCTCTCCATAGTGGGTGTACTAGGCTGCATTCCCACCAACAGTGTAAGAGGGTTCCCTTGTCCCCACACTCTCTCCAGCGTTTATTATTTGTAGACTTTTTGACAGCAGCCATTCTGACTGATGTGAGATGGTACTTCATTGTGGGTTTGATTTGCATTTCTCTGATAATGAATGATGTTGATCATCTTTTCACGTGTTTTTTAGCCATCTGTCTGTCTTTTTTTTTTAAATTATTGAAAGGAGTAAGATAGGTATCAATGTGACACTGAAAATCTCCTCTGGAAAACACAAAGATCCAGAAATGTATATGACTTACTACTAAAAGGCTAAATTATCAATATTATAGGTCTAATATTTTCTGTGATTGTTTACATATATGAAGTTGATATGCAGACTGTGTTCTATGTGTTATTTATATGAATTTTCTTAATGGTCACATGAATGTGTATTATTTATACATACAATACAACATGTTTACTTGCTAACTACCATTAAAACTTAAGTAAACATAGATGATTAAAAGTTTAACTGCTTTAAAAATATACAAATCAGATAGACAATCTTTTTGTTTTCCAGGAAAATATTAAACAAACCTCTGCCAGAACTAGGAATAAATCAAGTAGCAAAATCATCACATTCCCTAAGTCCTAATTCTGAATGTCAGCTTTTTCCTAATGTGTATCTGTGAACAAGCCAAGACATCTTAAAAAAAAATTTTTTTTTGAAGGGCTTAAATACAGGGAGTCTCTATGGATCCTTAAAGAGTAAATGGAAGTTATGGAAGCATAGGAGGCCAGAAAACCAAAATAATCAGTGTGGGGTACAGATGAAGTTAGTAAGAGAATCATGTAAATAGCTGTCAGAGACAAGGGGAAAGACTTTTATAGAACCTAAAAATCAGGCAGTACTAACTACATGTTTAATCATCTTCACACAAACAAAGTATGTTCATCAACAGGGAAAAGAATTCCTATAAAAATAATAAACTCTCCAAGCATGAAAGGGAAAGGTAAGGTGGCATAATACTGAAAGTTGAAAGATATGTTTAAAATAAACTATAACTTTAATCTAAAAACAGGTTTTGGGAGAACAAACGCTTGACCAGAAAAAATGAAAATGTGTCATATGTTTATAATATGCATGCATAAAAGGTTCACCGGTTTTGCATACATAAGAAATCAATAAGACACTGTCTCTGACTGTGATAGATATGTTGGTCCCCAGATGGAGATTGTTGTTTTGGCATAATTTCAATTTTTGAATTTGAAGAAGTTACAACAGTCTTTGGAAATACACTTATGCAGCCTAGACAAACAACAGAGTGTGCATGCAGTGCAAACACACAAAAATGACAAAACTTTTTCAAAGTTGCAGTCTTTGAAAATTGTGGGTTATGTTACCAAGGAAGGTCACTATAGCTGGATAAATTATTAGCCCTTTGTTCCTAAAATTCCATTGTCTGAAACCCTATGAAATTAAATTGCAGAATAATAATAAAATTGGTATTCAACCTTGTTTTCATGATCCCATGAATGACTAAGTGATGGCCAAGGCCAGAGGATGCTGAGAACTAATATCCTCTCTTAACCTAATACTTAATTGGCTATGCCTAATGGCATTTTCTGTGAAAAATAATATATATATATATATATTATACATACATATTTCTTATATGTATTATCCAGTATTATCAAGTATTATTTTTAATGGTTGATTAATATAGTTTTTTGGAGAAGGCAATGGCACCCCACTCCAGTACTCTTGCTTGGGAAATCCCATGGATGGAGGAGCCTAGTAGGCTGCAGTCCATGGGGTCGCGAAGAGTCAGACATGACTGAGCGACTTCACTTTCACTTTTCACTTTCTTGAATTGGAGAAGGAAATGGCAACCCACTCCAGTGTTCTTGCCTGGAGAATCCCAGGGATGGGGGAGCCTGGTGGGCTGCTGTCTATGGGGTCGCACAGAGTTGGACATGACTGAAGCAACTTAGCAGCAGCAGCAGCAGAATATAGTTTTTTTTCAATAACATACTACTTACTGTATGAGGACTTCAGCTTTTGCCATTTAAGTTGTATTTATATATTACTTAAAATTTATCTTGATATTCAACATTGAGTAGGGATTCTTCCATGGCTCAGTGGTAAAGAATGTTCTTGCAATTCAGGAGACAGGGGTTCAATCCCTGGGTCAGGAAGATCCTCTGGAGATGAAAATGACAACCCATTCCAGCATTCTTGACCAGAGAATCCCAGGGACAGAAGAGCCTGGCAGGCTATAGTCCATAGGATTGCAAAGAGTTGGACAAAACTGAGCACACACACACACAGGCAGCTTTGATTATTTCCTTAGGGAATTTATCTTTCTAATCATTTAAGTTTCAAGATATCTTTATTGAGAGTCTTCTATATATCAGGCATTGTGGTATAGGTACTAGGGGTGCAACAATGAATTGAAAAAAAAGCCATGATCCTCATACTCAGTGGAAGTGAAAGAGGTATAAACAGTGAGTTGGCATTAAATTAGTGAATATAGGCTTTCAGGTTGAGAAAAATTCTATGAAGAAATCAACAGAGTGGTAGGACAGAAAATTACATGAGTGTGGAATTGGTAAACCATCCAGGATAGGGCTTCTCTGTAGCTCAGTTGGTAAAGAATCTGCCTGCAGTGCATAAGACCCAGGTTCGATTCCTGGGTCAGGAAGATCCCCTGGAAGAGGAAATGGCAACACAGTACAGTCTGCTTGCCTGGAGAATCCCATGGATGGAGGAGCCTGGCAAGGTACAGTCCATGGGGTCACAAGAGTTGGACACGACTTAGCGACTAAACCACCACCACCAGGATAGGAAATTCTCCCTGTTTTAGGACATGGCACTTACACTAAGATGGAAGCATGGAAAAGAGGCAGCTCATTTTGATTCTGGGATAGGACATTCTAACTGATAGAGCTCACATGCAGAGAGGATCCATCTTAGGTCAGGATTCTGAGAAACAGACCTTAACATGGGATTGTCTCTTTAGGAAAACCTCTAAGAGAGGGAGGAAAGCAGAACAGAGAATGACCAAAAGCTGAGTGAGGATGTGTTCTCAGGTAAGGTCTAGCATTGGCCTGATACATAGTGGAAGGGCTCTGGAATAAACCACACTGAAGAACTCTCCACTCTACAAGGTAACATGCTGACCATTTGTTCCTATGTAACAGAGGTGTTTGGCTGGTGGCTGCATTGCAGAGGTGGGAGAAATGTAATATCCCAGGTAAGATAGCTCCTGTCAGCCAAGGTTGATTTTCCAAAAACTGGAGGTGGCTGTGAGCAGCTGAGGAATGGATGCCTAGACAGCTGCATACACTATAGGCTCTAAGTTAAGAGAGAGTTTAGGGCCCTTCAGGAACTAAAATGATGCTAGCAGATGCTGTAGCTACCATCGATTTATAACAAACTAGGCAAAATTAAACCACCACTGTTGTATTCTTATTCTCAGGAATTCTATGGGTAAGGGATTCAGAATGAGTGTAGCAGAGATGATTTATGTGGGCCTTAGCTGGGAAGAAGCAAATGTGCTTGGACTGGGAGATAGAATTATCTGTAGCCTTCTTTACTTACTCATCTGATGACTGGACTGAATAATTTGAAGGCTGTGCTCAGCTCAAAGTGTCAACCAAAGCGTCAACATGAGGTCTCTCCATGTGGCTTGAGTTTTGTAAAAAGGCATGGCAAATGACTTCTGAAAGCATAAGTCCTGAGAAAGCCTGCAGAGTGAACAAAAATTCCAAGCTTCATAACCTTTTCTATTCTAGCCTTAAAGCTCACCTAACATTATTTTTGCCCTGCCTTAATGATTAAAGAAATCACAAGCACACCCAAATTCAAAGAAACGGAACCCAGATCCTTCTTTCAGTGAGAAAAATATCAAAGAAGTTTAGGCCATTTTTTAAACCACCACAGTGAGCAAGGGGGAGAGTGCTCTAAGATGAACCCAGGCAGGCAAAAATCCAGGTAGTAACAATTGCTAAGTTCAGATGCATTGAAATACTGAAGTAGAAATATGAAGTATGCAGTTGGATATATGTGACTAGAAATCAGGAAAAATGAGTGACTAGTTATATATAGATGATAAAGGTAATTATCTGTTAAGAACTTATCAATTGATGTGTATATTAATATAGTTTCTTTCCAGAAATATAACATAAATTTGTACCCTAACCAGAATAATACCAGATGTAGATATATTTCTTTTACTTTGGTTCAACCACCCTGGGATTGTTATTAAATGATGAGTCCCTTTTGTCCACGTTCACCCTTGGCTTTCTGCTGCTGCTGCTAAGTCACTTCAGTCGTGTCCAACTCTGTGTGACCCCATAGACGGCAGCCCACCAGGCTCCCCCATCCCTGGGATTCTCCAGGCAAGAATACTGGAGTGGGTTGCCATTTCCTTCTCCAATGCGTGAAAGAGAAAAGTGAAAGTGAAGTCACTCAGTCTGTCCGACTGTTAGCGACCCCATGGACTGCAGCCCACCAGGCTCCTCCATCCATGGGATTTTCCAGGCAAGAGTACTGTGGTGGGGTGCCATTGCCTTCCCCGCCCTTGGCTTTCTAGGTCTATACAAATCCCAAATTCCTCTTCTAATATTGCTCCCATAATGCAACAGGATATCTAATCATGCTGAATTTCAAGTTTCCTTGATATCTTAGAGTTTCCCAAACTTTATATACAGGCTAAACCTTATTTTGCATTGGATCTCAATTGAAAGGCTTGAATAGGACAACAGTTACTTAAGGAACTAGAGATGAAAGGATATTGAAAAATCATCATGAGCTATATTCAGGAGAAGGATAATGTGCCAATGCCAGCATTAAATATTAAAGACTTAAAAATGTAGTTGTGAGTTCAAAAAATGATCTAGATTAAAAGCAAATAGACCTCTCAAGTGGTTGTAAAAATCCATAGTTCCCAACAGCAAGTGATTTTGGCTTCCATGGTATGCTGGCATTATCTGAAGATATTTTTCGTTGTCACAGTTCAGAACAGGTGGCGTGGCTGCTACTGGCATTTAGTAGTAGAGATCAGGAATGCTGCTAAACATTCTGCAATGTATAGGACATGTGTGTGCACTAAGTCACTTCAGTCATGTCTGACTCTGTGGACTGTAGCCTGCCAGGCTCCTCTGTCCATAGGATTATTCAGGCAAGAATACTGGAGTGGGTTGCCACGCCCTCCTCCAGCGGATCTTCCCAACCCAGTGATTGAACCTGTGTCTCCTGTAGCCTCTGCATTGCAGGCACATTCTTTACCACTGAGCCACCAGGGAAGCCCAGTGTATATAGGACAGCCCCCCACAAAAAAATTAGCCAGTTGAAAATATCAATAGTTCTGAGGTTAAAAAAAAAACAAACCCTGCTATATATTGACTTTGGATTCTAAACTTCTCTTACTATGGATTACCTTAGTGTTCAGTGGGTCTTTCCTAGCAATTGTTTATAATTGTTGATCCACAACGAGAAGGCAAATATAAAGAGGAACATAGAAACTCATCAACTTTAAATTAGCAATGGAAGGTAACTAGAAACTCAGAATTGATGAGGAAAGGCAGATTTTGACATGTGAAATTGAGACAGAGTCATTAATGGTCAGAAATTAAAAGTGGAGCTTGAAGAAAACTATTATAGGAATATGCAATAAAGCAACAGATCTGAAGAGACAAGAGGACAATGATAATGAATCACTGTGGTGGTGAATGAAATTAAAGAGGTTTCTGAAAGGGGAAAAACAGCACTGATGCATCAAGTATTAGATATAAATTGGAGCAAATAAAAGCAAAGACTCCAGATGGGTAGTGTAGCATGTCTTTACATAACACTGCTTTGTCTTAGCATATGAAAAAGGAAATTGTTTGTCAATATTATTTGAGGTAACATAAACAAGTCCGTTCAAAGAATCAACATTGGACAGCATTTTGCAGACAGTCATAGTTCTCAAATTAAATGAATTTGAACTTCGTTGCAATTTTTCAACTGCCTCGTATTTGCATAATAAGTATGCACACATATTTCAAACCTCTGTATTAAATAGGGCAATAGCAATAATATGAATGTCATAACTAGGGAAATAATTGCATCAACATGACTGTAACACATGCTGTATTATGCAAATGCTAAATTATCAATTATAATTTAAATTAGACTCTACTAGAAGGAGGAAGAGCAAACTGGTGGGTCCTCATAAAACTAATGCCTTTGCTGCACAAAAAGTCCCGAGAAATTAGTAACAGGAGGGTGTGAGATAACCAAAATCCAAAAAAGAGCCAAAAATCGTATGGTCCATTATCTAAGCTTACATTCATGTTCTGAAAAATGAAATGGTAGCTCAGACAATGACAAACTTTATAATCTTTCAATAAAATTAATGGTAAACCTTAAAATATAATAAAGTTGCCATAATGAACACTTCTTCCTTAAATAAATGTTTCATTTTAGTTTTAAGATTTGGGCATGAATAGCGGTTATCTTGTGAGCTTACAAATCTGTATTTTGTAGTTAAAATACATATGTAGTCTCAGTCAGAGTAGGTAATATTTCTATCATCCAAATTCTCTCAAATGAAAGTAAGCAACGGAGTTACAGTATACAGATAGCTATATAAATGTGGAAATCATAGAAACAAAGGATCCAGCAAAACTACTTGCATATTGTTTGATTGAAGCAGAAATCACTGTAATCAACTCCCACCTTACTACATGTTATTCAAGAAGTTATAATTCCAACTCTGCTACCCTTTCCTGCAGTCCTACATGTCTCTAACAGAGAATAAAATTGCTCAACTTGATTATCTCACTATCACTCAAATTCACATTATCCAAAAGCTATCCATTAACAAAAACAAGTTTTTGTTCCAGTAAATGATCAATTGATAGATATAGATTCTATTATTAACTCCACCTCTACTATGTTTACTTGGGATTGAAACTCACAAGCCTTCTTTTGGCTTCCCTTATATGTGAAAATTTCTGCCTCTAACCAAATATGAGTACATAACATTTTAGCCAAAGTTAACACAATCTCCCAATTGTTTTCCCTACCTCCAGCCTCCTCCCAGCTATTTCATCTTGCACATTGATTTTAAAAAAATCCTCCTGAAACACATATAAAACATAGCTGAAAATCCTTAACCTTAAGTTCAAAAGCCACCCCCCCCCATTTCTCTGGCCTTAATCTAGTTTACCACATTCATATCCCATCATAATCTTCCGAGATGTTTGCTGTCTGCTAACTTGTCTCCTAAGAAATCCTGATAAGATACCAATCTTTCATTTTCACCTTCCTCCTGAAATTACTCTTTCTCTCTGTACATAAACAAACCTTACACATCTTTGAAACACTTGACAAAGTCTGCTTCTTCTTTATGCCAGTTGAAATAATAACACATTTTCAGTCAGAGGTCAGTGAATATTCATGTGGAGAAAGAACTCAGTCAACTTGACTGAATTTATGAAGTTGCATGAAAATTCACAATAAATATGTATGTATAGTTTTGGCAATAGAATTAATGTTTTTAATGAATATGATTAATCAAGTAGTCTGAAATACTACAATTTGGACTATATATGCATATTTAATCAAAGGAGACCCCAAAATTATATAATATAGTTCAATGCAGATTATAAGCAAAGTGCTATACTAATTAGGGCAAATTAGAAACTTGTCATCAAAGGCACTGGAAGTTGCCTAATGTAGCAAAAGCTATTGAATACCAAGCTATTCAATGAAATAAAAGACTTACATGCATGTGGTTTGTAAAGTAAAAATATTCATTTAGTTATTCAGTTCAGAGTTTGATTTTTGCCCTTTAAAATTTCAGTTAAGATCCCCTGGAAGAGGAAATGGCAACACAGTACAGTATTCTTGCCTGGAGAATCCCATGGATGGAGGAGCCTGGCAAGGTACAGTCCATGGGGTCACAAGAGTTGGACACGACTTAGCGACTAAACCACCACCACCAGGATAGGAAATTCTCCCTGTTTTAGGACATGGCACTTACACTAAGATGGAAGCATGGAAAAGAGGCAGCTCATTTTGATTCTGGGATAGGACATTCTAACTGATAGAGCTCACATGCAGAGAGGATCCATCTTAGGTCAGGATTCTGAGAAACAGACCTTAACATGGGATTGTCTCTTTAGGAAAACCTCTAAGAGAGGGAGGAAAGCAGAACAGAGAATGGCCAAAAGCTGAGTGAGGATGTGTTCTCAGGTAAGGTCTAGCATTGGCCTGATACATAGTGGAAGGGCTCTGGAATAAACCACACTGAAGAACTCTCCACTCTACAAGGTAACATGCTGACCATTTGTTCCTATGTAACAGAGGTGTTTGGCTGGTGGCTGCATTGCAGGGGTGGGAGAAATGTAATATCCCAGGTAAGATAGCTCCTGTCAGCCAAGGTTGATTTTCCAAAAACTGGAGGTGGCTGTGAGCAGCTGAGGAATGGATGCCTAGACAGCCGCATACACTATAGGCTCTAAGTTAAGAGAGAGTTTAGGGCCCTTCAGGAACTAAAATGATGCTAGCAGATGCTGTAGCTACCATCGATTTATAACAAACTAGGCAAAATTAAACCACCACTGTTGTATTCTTATTCTCAGGAATTCTATGGGTAAGGGATTCAGAATGAGTGTAGCAGAGATGATTTATGTGGGCCTTAGCTGGGAAGAAGCAAATGTGCTTGGACTGGGAGATAGAATTATCTGTAGCCTTCTTTACTTACTCATCTGATGACTGGACTGAATAATTTGAAGGCTGTGCTCAGCTCAAAGTGTCAACCAAAGCGTCAACATGAGGTCTCTCCATGTGGCTTGAGTTTTGTAAAAAGGCATGGCAAATGACTTCTGAAAGCATAAGTCCTGAGAAAGCCTGCAGAGTGAACAAAAATTCCAAGCTTCATAACCTTTTCTATTCTAGCCTTAAAGCTCACCTAACATTATTTTTGCCCTGCCTTAATGATTAAAGAAATCACAAGCACACCCAAATTCAAAGAAACGGAACCCAGATCCTTCTTTCAGTGAGAAAAATATCAAAGAAGTTTAGGCCATTTTTTAAACCACCACAGTGAGCAAGGGGGAGAGTGCTCTAAGATGAACCCAGGCAGGCAAAAATCCAGGTAGTAACAATTGCTAAGTTCAGATGCATTGAAATACTGAAGTAGAAATATGAAGTATGCAGTTGGATATATGTGACTAGAAATCAGGAAAAATGAGTGACTAGTTATATATAGATGATAAAGGTAATTATCTGTTAAGAACTTATCAATTGATGTGTATATTAATATAGTTTCTTTCCAGAAATATAACATAAATTTGTACCCTAACCAGAATAATACCAGATGTAGATATATTTCTTTTACTTTGGTTCAACCACCCTGGGATTGTTATTAAATGATGAGTCCCTTTTGTCCACGTTCACCCTTGGCTTTCTGCTGCTGCTGCTAAGTCACTTCAGTCGTGTCCAACTCTGTGTGACCCCATAGACGGCAGCCCACCAGGCTCCCCCATCCCTGGGATTCTCCAGGCAAGAATACTGGAGTGGGTTGCCATTTCCTTCTCCAATGCGTGAAAGAGAAAAGTGAAAGTGAAGTCACTCAGTCTGTCCGACTGTTAGCGACCCCATGGACTGCAGCCCACCAGGCTCCTCCATCCATGGGATTTTCCAGGCAAGAGTACTGTGGTGGGGTGCCATTGCCTTCCCCGCCCTTGGCTTTCTAGGTCTATACAAATCCCAAATTCCTCTTCTAATATTGCTCCCATAATGCAACAGGATATCTAATCATGCTGAATTTCAAGTTTCCTTGATATCTTAGAGTTTCCCAAACTTTATATACAGGCTAAACCTTATTTTGCATTGGATCTCAATTGAAAGGCTTGAATAGGACAACAGTTACTTAAGGAACTAGAGATGAAAGGATATTGAAAAATCATCATGAGCTATATTCAGGAGAAGGATAATGTGCCAATGCCAGCATTAAATATTAAAGACTTAAAAATGTAGTTGTGAGTTCAAAAAATGATCTAGATTAAAAGCAAATAGACCTCTCAAGTGGTTGTAAAAATCCATAGTTCCCAACAGCAAGTGATTTTGGCTTCCATGGTATGCTGGCATTATCTGAAGATATTTTTCGTTGTCACAGTTCAGAACAGGTGGCGTGGCTGCTACTGGCATTTAGTAGTAGAGATCAGGAATGCTGCTAAACATTCTGCAATGTATAGGACATGTGTGTGCACTAAGTCACTTCAGTCATGTCTGACTCTGTGGACTGTAGCCTGCCAGGCTCCTCTGTCCATAGGATTATTCAGGCAAGAATACTGGAGTGGGTTGCCACGCCCTCCTCCAGCGGATCTTCCCAACCCAGTGATTGAACCTGTGTCTCCTGTAGCCTCTGCATTGCAGGCACATTCTTTACCACTGAGCCACCAGGGAAGCCCAGTGTATATAGGACAGCCCCCCACAAAAAAATTAGCCAGTTGAAAATATCAATAGTTCTGAGGTTAAAAAAAAAACAAACCCTGCTATATATTGACTTTGGATTCTAAACTTCTCTTACTATGGATTACCTTAGTGTTCAGTGGGTCTTTCCTAGCAATTGTTTATAATTGTTGATCCACAACGAGAAGGCAAATATAAAGAGGAACATAGAAACTCATCAACTTTAAATTAGCAATGGAAGGTAACTAGAAACTCAGAATTGATGAGGAAAGGCAGATTTTGACATGTGAAATTGAGACAGAGTCATTAATGGTCAGAAATTAAAAGTGGAGCTTGAAGAAAACTATTATAGGAATATGCAATAAAGCAACAGATCTGAAGAGACAAGAGGACAATGATAATGAATCACTGTGGTGGTGAATGAAATTAAAGAGGTTTCTGAAAGGGGAAAAACAGCACTGATGCATCAAGTATTAGATATAAATTGGAGCAAATAAAAGCAAAGACTCCAGATGGGTAGTGTAGCATGTCTTTACATAACACTGCTTTGTCTTAGCATATGAAAAAGGAAATTGTTTGTCAATATTATTTGAGGTAACATAAACAAGTCCGTTCAAAGAATCAACATTGGACAGCATTTTGCAGACAGTCATAGTTCTCAAATTAAATGAATTTGAACTTCGTTGCAATTTTTCAACTGCCTCGTATTTGCATAATAAGTATGCACACATATTTCAAACCTCTGTATTAAATAGGGCAATAGCAATAATATGAATGTCATAACTAGGGAAATAATTGCATCAACATGACTGTAACACATGCTGTATTATGCAAATGCTAAATTATCAATTATAATTTAAATTAGACTCTACTAGAAGGAGGAAGAGCAAACTGGTGGGTCCTCATAAAACTAATGCCTTTGCTGCACAAAAAGTCCCGAGAAATTAGTAACAGGAGGGTGTGAGATAACCAAAATCCAAAAAAGAGCCAAAAATCGTATGGTCCATTATCTAAGCTTACATTCATGTTCTGAAAAATGAAATGGTAGCTCAGACAATGACAAACTTTATAATCTTTCAATAAAATTAATGGTAAACCTTAAAATATAATAAAGTTGCCATAATGAACACTTCTTCCTTAAATAAATGTTTCATTTTAGTTTTAAGATTTGGGCATGAATAGCGGTTATCTTGTGAGCTTACAAATCTGTATTTTGTAGTTAAAATACATATGTAGTCTCAGTCAGAGTAGGTAATATTTCTATCATCCAAATTCTCTCAAATGAAAGTAAGCAACGGAGTTACAGTATACAGATAGCTATATAAATGTGGAAATCATAGAAACAAAGGATCCAGCAAAACTACTTGCATATTGTTTGACTGAAGCAGAAATCACTGTAATCAACTCCCACCTTACTACATGTTATTCAAGAAGTTATAATTCCAACTCTGCTACCCTTTCCTGCAGTCCTACATGTCTCTAACAGAGAATAAAATTGCTCAACTTGATTATCTCACTATCACTCAAATTCACATTATCCAAAAGCTATCCATTAACAAAAACAAGTTTTTGTTCCAGTAAATGATCAATTGATAGATATAGATTCTATTATTAACTCCACCTCTACTATGTTTACTTGGGATTGAAACTCACAAGCCTTCTTTTGGCTTCCCTTATATGTGAAAATTTCTGCCTCTAACCAAATATGAGTACATAACATTTTAGCCAAAGTTAACACAATCTCCCAATTGTTTTCCCTACCTCCAGCCTCCTCCCAGCTATTTCATCTTGCACATTGATTTTAAAAAAATCCTCCTGAAACACATATAAAACATAGCTGAAAATCCTTAACCTTAAGTTCAAAAGCCACCCCCCCCAATTTCTCTGGCCTTAATCTAGTTTACCACATTCATATCCCATCATAATCTTCCGAGATGTTTGCTGTCTGCTAACTTGTCTCCTAAGAAATCCTGATAAGATACCAATCTTTCATTTTCACCTTCCTCCTGAAATTACTCTTTCTCTCTGTACATAAACAAACCTTACACATCTTTGAAACACTTGACAAAGTCTGCTTCTTCTTTATGCCAGTTGAAATAATAACACATTTTCAGTCAGAGGTCAGTGAATATTCATGTGGAGAAAGAACTCAGTCAACTTGACTGAATTTATGAAGTTGCATGAAAATTCACAATAAATATGTATGTATAGTTTTGGCAATAGAATTAATGTTTTTAATGAATATGATTAATCAAGTAGTCTGAAATACTACAATTTGGACTATATATGCATATTTAATCAAAGGAGACCCCAAAATTATATAATATAGTTCAATGCAGATTATAAGCAAAGTGCTATACTAATTAGGGCAAATTAGAAACTTGTCATCAAAGGCACTGGAAGTTGCCTAATGTAGCAAAAGCTATTGAATACCAAGCTATTCAATGAAATAAAAGACTTACATGCATGTGGTTTGTAAAGTAAAAATATTCATTTAGTTATTCAGTTCAGAGTTTGATTTTTGCCCTTTAAAATTTCAGTTGTAAAACTAAGTCATACTTTAGCAGTTTATCCTTCTCATAATCTTCAAATATTTTACATACATCAATGTTAGTATTAACAGCTAGAGGAAAAATCAGGAAAGAAGAGATTTTCAGTTGCACAGAGTCAATATTTAGCTTGGTGAGAGAAAGGGGAACAGGCTAGATTTAATATCCCTCAAACCTCTCCACTAATTAATTAAACGATCTTTTATATGCTCCAACATTAATCCATGTCTGAATTTCTTCTATTAGATAGACATGACATGTTAAAATTTATGGATAAAAAGAGTAGCATATTATAATATTTCTGTAGAGCAATTTCCAATAATATCACTGAATCACTATTTGGGGGATTATTATCCTGCCTGCATCCAAACTTGCCATGAAAAATAAACTTTTATTTTCTCAAGCCACCTAATATTGCAATTTTGAATAATAGCTGCCAGTCATACTATATCAAAGATAGAGACAGTATCTGACAATCAGGCCTTCATCTCATATTTTCAGAAGGTCCTGACTACAACCTGAGTATCATGCATACAGATATCAACTGCTTATTCCCTGGGTCTGAGTAATGTGGTATTCTAGGAGAAAAGTATGTACCATCATGGATACGGTTGAAGAATTCAAACCTAAATTGGAAGAGTTTAGAGAGCTATGAAGTATCCTCACTGAATAGCTTTTCACTCATTCCTTTACTCAGAAGAAGCAGAATCATGGACAAATTTCCACTTGCAGCACAGCAGTGTTACTTCACCTTACATACAGGGCTCTTTACCTGGGCCAAACTATGGTGGAGGTAATGAAAATAATGGTGACCTCCCTCAAAAGATCCCCAAGAAAAATAAATGCAAAAAAGCAAAGCAGATGAATGGATAAGGAAGTTGTGGTACATATACACAGTGGAATATTACTCAGCTGTAAAAAGGAATTTGAGTCAGTTCTAATGAGGTGGATGAACCTGAAACCTATTATACAAAGTGAAGTAACTAAGAAAGAGAAAGACAGAAACTGTATATTAATGCATATATATGGAATTTAGAAAGATGGTACTGATGATCCTACATGCAGAGCAGTAAAGGAGACACAGATGTAAAGAATAGACTTTTGGACTCACTGGGAGAAGGCAGGTGTGGCATGACTTGAGAGAAGAGCATTGATACATGTATATTATCATATGTAAAACAGATGACCAGTGCAAGTTTGATGCATGAAGCATGGCACCCAAATCTGGTGCTCTGGGTAGGGTGGGGAGGGAAGTGGGAGAAGGGTTCAGAATAGGGGTACAAATGTATACCTGTGGCTGATTCATCTTGATGCATGGCAGAAACCATCACAATATTGCAAAACAATTATCCTGCAATTAAATTACTTAATTAAAAAAAAGAAATCTATCCATAGTATTTAGGGTGAGGGAGTCTCCTTATATGTAACTTTTCTTGTTTATTTCAAAAATTATTTTCTTCACTTTTAACAATTTAATTATAGTGTGTTTCAGCATAGCTTTATTCAAGTTCAATATATTTGGGGTCTTTTGAGCCTCATAAATCTGGATGTTCATCTTTCTCCTCAGGTTTGGAAAGCTTTTAGCCATTTTTGCTTTTACTAATAATACACTTTTTGTCTTTTTATCTTTCTTTTTTTTTTCCTTATGGAATTCTAATAATGTAAACAGTTTCTTTTGTTTGTGCCCCATAAGTCACAATGGCTTTTCTTCACTTTTTAAACTCTTTTTTTTTTTTTTTCCATTTTGCTCCTCTGGATAATTTTTAAAGTTCTGTTTTCTAGATCACTGATTCTTTCCTTTACATGTTCAAGTCTGTTTTTGAAGCTCTCTATTGAATTCTTCACTTTTGTCATTGTATTTTAGAGCTCCAGGTTTTCTGATTTTTGTCTTTTTAGTAGTGTCTAATTCTTTGTTAAACTTCCTGTTTTGTTCATGCATTGTTTTCTTAATTTCACTTAACTGTATATTTTTGTAGTTTACTAAACTTCTTTAGGAGATTTATTAATTTTTTGTCTGGTTGTGAAGCAATATTTAGAACCAGACTTGGAACTGTAGCTTCGTTCAAAGTTGGGAAAGGAGTACATCAAGGCTGCATAATGTTACCCTGCTTATTTAACTTATTTGCATAATGAAGTGAAGTGAAGTTTCTCAGTCACGTCTGACTCTTTGTGATCCCATGGATTGTAGCCTTGCAAACTCCTCTGTCCATGGGATTTTCCAGACAAGAATACTGAAGTGGGTTGCCATTTCTTTCTCCAGAGGATCATCCTGATCCAGGGATCGAACTCAAGTCTCCTGCATTGCAGGCAGACGCTTTACTGTCTGAGCCACCAGACAAGCCCCTTATATACACAGTACATCATACAAAATGCCAGGCTGGATGATTCACAAGCTGGAATCAAAATTGCTGGGAGAAATATCAACAACCTCAGATATGCAAATGATATAACTCTAATGGAAGAAAGCAAAAGGGAACTAAAGAACATCTTGATGAGGGTGAAAGAGGAGAGTGAAAAAGCTGGCTTAAAACTTCATTTCTTTAGGTCATTTATTGGAGATTTATTATTTTCTTTGATGTTATCCCCCTGGAGGAAGGCATGGCAACCCACTCCAGTATCCTTGTCTGGAGAATCCCTATAGACAGAAGAGCCTGGGGGGCTATAGTTCATGGGGTCACAAAGAGTCAGACACAACTGAATGACTTTCACTCTCACTTTTGATGTTATCGTGTTTTTCTAATTTTTTATGATCCTTGATTCCTTATGTTGGTATCTGTGTGGTTGGGTAAGCAGTTTCCTCTTCCAGACTTTATAGATTCTCTTTGAAAGAGACAGTTATTTTTCAGTAAGTTCAGCTTGGGGTTCTGTACATATCTGCTGGTTATATCCTCAGGCATATAGAGTCTGCTACCAACGTATGTTTTGGGGTAAGGCCACTGCCAAGCTCTAAGGTTAAGGTGGGTAATACTGACTGAGAAAAGTTGTATATGATTGCTGGCTCTATTTTTTGTCCAAGTAAGGCTGTATGTCAGGCTCTGCATTTGCCTGTGTTCTCTGGTCAGGCTTCATAGATCACCAGGACTCAGTACCATACTCAGCAGTAGGTGGGACAATAACTGTTTCCCTGCCAGGGCAGCTGAAAAGGCTCCAGGTTCTGCATGGTTCATTGTTTAGGAACCTGAATTATGCAAGACTGTGCACTGAATTTCCTGGCCAGAGATGGTCACAAGTTTTTCTCTGAAGTTGGGAAAAATCACAGTCTGTGGTCTCTGTTCAAGTGCAACCATAAGCAGGATGTTGAATAAGCTAGAGCATTTTCTGTGTGCTCTGTTAGGCTCCCTTGTTGGGAGGACTGAATACTGTATTCAGCAAGGGGTGGGGCTATGACTTTGCTTTCCTGCCTGGGCAAAGTGGAAAAACCCACTTCACAGTCAACAAGACTCTGTGGTCTTTACTCAAGTGGACACATGCCCCAATTCTCTGGCTGAACTGAAACACTGATTTTTCTCTGTGGATGATCAACTCTCTTGCTGGGCTCTCTGATCAAGTGTTGCTGGGCTACCAAGCTCTCCAGGTATTCTGTCCAGGTTTTCTTGTTGGGTGGAGCTGGGAGTTTCACTCAGCACTATGTGAGACAATTAATTAGCTCCTCGGCTGATGGTGCAGGGAAGTTGGGTCCAAGAAGCCTGCCAGGTGCTTCTAGTTATGCTTCCTGCTCAGGAAATGGCCAGTAGCTACACTCAGTCATGGGCCGGGCTATGACTATCTGCCCTATCTGGGTAGAGGGTGGGCAGAATTCTAGATCCAGAAAAACTTTTTGTTTAAGGACTTGAATCATCCAGATCTGTACCCAGTCAAGTTTCCCGGTCAGACTGCACTACAGTCTGCTTTCTGCAGGTGAGAACATCTGCTGATTGGGATGACTACATAGATGCTATGGGTAGGACCTCAGTCTGCCAAGATCCATGCAGTGGTTGTTGAAATCCTCCCCACTTCTCCTCACAACTTAAGTCTCAGTGGGCAAGCCATGCACATTTCTCCACAATTCCTGTGAGGCAGGACCAAAACGGGGACTCCCCAAAAGCAATCTATAATGCTGGGACCTGGGTACCTACCCTGGGCACTGTTTCTCACTGGAGGAAATCTCTCAGTGTAGTACAGTGCCAGCCTGAAGACTGGCAATACAATCAGCATGTAGTCACTTCTTTTAATCTTCTAGTGTGGACTGTTTTGGTCTCTGTGGTACAGGAGGGGTGCTTCAGTCTTATTCATATTCTATTATTTTCTCAGTGGCGTTTTGTCCATGAGTAGGTGTTCTTCTTGTGAGTGGGAGTGAAGTTGGGACAATCTGTCACCATCTTGGTAGTCTCATTCCTCTGATTCTATAGTTTGAAGTCTTCAGTCTACAAGTCTGTAACTTTCCAAGTGGTAGACCAAAAACTAGGCTATTGTTAATACATCATGAGTCATTAAAATAGGACAAACTTCCTCTAGAGTAGTACCAAGACCTATGCAAATGCCCTTCAGTCTGAACATTGAGGACAGTGACCATGATCTGCTTTCAATTCTGTTTAGCTGGTAGTGAGATTAAACATACATAGCAGCATAGTAGACACCACTAGGTTTCAACTTATCCAAACCATCAGTGAACCAGGCCTAGGTATTAGTTGAACCTCTAAATGAATCAAGACCTCACTTAGCTAGCAGTTTTACTTCTAGTGGCAGAGTGGTTATTAGAGCTTCCCTGAAGGTGTAGTACCCACTTTTTCATGTAAAGTCCATATACCATTGGGTTGAGGCCAGTTAAGTATTAAATATACATTTATCTCTGACAAGCAAGACTTATATTTTCCCACCATTATAAATGTTAAGTTGGAATTGTATATCACAAAAAGGGAAAAGCAGGCTAGAGAGATACAAGGTCTCCGTGGTGTAGGTATTCAGTTTTGAAAACAGATGCTTTCTATAGGGATATATTTAATATACATATCAAGGAGAAGCTAAGTCCAAAATTCCAAAGCACACCTCTTGGCAGAGAATGTTTTCCTCTGCCAGAGACTCCAGTTGGAAAATCATCAGTTACAGGGCCTTAAATCTCAGCTTGGTCAGTATGAATGTAGGGCCCCAAAGATACAGAGTATAACACAGCTTGAGAGACAGTTTCCACAGCAGAATGTTGTTTTAGGCCTCCACTCAAAAGATGGTAATTTATGGGTTAGGCAATATATAGGACCAAGCAGAATTTTCAAAGAGTCACAAACTCTTCAATATCCGAGGGGTCCAGCTTAATGATAGTCCTCCTTTTTAGTGGTAGGGGGCTGAATAGACAACGAATTTTCCTTGACTGCCTAAGGACTCAGTATTGTGAATCTGCCTGCAAAGTCCCAAGAAACGTTACTAGGCAAGCAGGCTACTGAATTCTGTTGAAGGTTTTAAAGCACTCTTCCTAGGAAAACAACACTTTTAAAACTGAAGCTTTTGAAAGCCAACCATCAGGACACCATGCATATATGTGAAAACTTTATAAATCAGAGTCCTTACTTATAGTGAAGGGCAGGGAAGCCTGGCATGGTGCAGTCCATGAGGTCGCAGAGTCAGACACAACTGAGTGACTGAACAACTATAAATACATTAAATTCTAAACAATCTGATTTTCACAAAAGGCAAAGAAAATTAGGTAACCAAGAGGAGTACAAGAAAACATATATGAGATGCCTTGTCACATAAATGTGAACAGATCTTGATCATCAGGTGCTAATAGTATGGCAAAGAAGGTGCTGCCAATGTTCAAGACAGTGGTGTAATAGATTCAGTCAGAGTCACATTGTATGCAACAGCTGAGATGATAGAAGAAACAATTGAATTTATCTGAAAATAATCCATTATAAATCTTCAGCTCTTCTTAGACTTTTATACTGTGAATGCATGGCTTTTCTATACAGATCCTGCATTTCTTATTCCCATTGCTTCCTTTAAGTAATATTTAAGTAATCATGGCTGTGAATTTTATTCCTCCTGGGATTCTATACTCTGTGTGTGAAACCACCCAGGATGAGCCAGAGAGGCTACTGGTGGAACAATTTATGTTTCCCTAATACTTTTCTACATGTGGCTGAGTTTCATCTAGCACTTTTGGAACAGGAAAATACAAGCATTATTTCCTACTATATATTCAGATATGAAGGTAACACTGAGACTGCACAGAATTGGCACAAATGGTTTCATTCAAGTTTTATATTCAAGTTTTCCCTATTCTAAACCTTGGCAAAACCTATAACACAAATCTAGATGCTGTTCCCTTCCACGGGTCCTGTACTATAGTAATTCGGACATCCATGTCTACCAGAGCCATCAAATTTGATTCTCTCTCCTCACCAAAATTCTCCAGCCTACTCAGATAAGTGCGTATGACATCTGATCTCCATTAGGGACAGAGAGGACTCAGTGTCATCTCTAATAATTTTTCTACTTATAGCAGCTGTGGTTGAGTGAGCCAGCTGTTTATATTCTTCATTTACAAGAATTGTTTATCCAGCCCTCTCATATCCCAAGCCAACTACCAAAAGTTCCAAGGATTCTCCAGTTTTTGCTTAGGGTGCTTGTGCTTTCCTTCCTATAACTCTGGGTCGCTGTGTGTCTCTGTCACTGTTATATGAAAGGATACAAAAACTTCTGCTTACTTAGGATTAATCTTAGGACTATTTGTTGTAGTGGAGTAGACCTGAGGTTAATGACTAGATTGAGGAAAAACTTTCAACTGGAGTTGAATTATCAAGAAATAATGCATGAATATATTAATTCATATATATAGAATCTAGAAAGACAGTACTGATTATTCTACCTGCAGGGCAGCAAAGGAGATGCAGACATAAAGAACAGACTTTTGGATACAGTGGGTAAGGAAAGGGTGGGATGACTTGACAGAGTAGCATTGAAACATACTACCATATGTAGAATAGATAGCCAGTAGGAATTTGCTGTATAATACAGGGAACCAAAAGCCAGTGCTTTGTGACAATCTAGAGGCATGGGTTGAGTAGGGAGGTGGGCAGGATGTTCAAGAGGAAGGGGACATATGCATATCTATGACCAATTCATGTTGATATATGGCAGAAACCATCACAATATTGTAAGTTATCCTGTAATTAAAAATTAAAATTAAGAAAAAAGAAATAATGCATGATTACAGCCTGTCTTTGTGTGTACTTCCTGGTCCTCATCTTGCAACAATTTCCTCAGTTACTCTTCATTAACAGCTTATTATTCACAGCAACAGCTACAGTCAGACTTATCAGCAGTTTTATTCTAAATCCCTGAGTCCCACTTATCACAGGTGACAGTAAGTGGACACAGGGCACATATATACACAGTACATAGCATTAGAGGAAAGGAAACTATTTTAATTAACTTAATCTTTTATAATGAGCAGTAAATATGTCTTCCTCTTGTTGTAGAATAAGACATATTTATTATATTGCAGTAAGCATTCCTGCTCATTGCTATAGAAGGAACCACTATTCCATCTCAAAAAGATATCTGTTATTCAAACATCCTTCAAAGGAAAGTGGCAAGCCAAAACTATTCATTCCTTTGCTTGAAAAATGTACAGAGGGATCCAGAGAGCTGTCCTCCAACAGTAAAAACTGTTGAAAATATGCCATCTTCAAACTCACCAGATAATGGCAAACTTATTTCCAACAGAACTCCTAGCAGTGGATGGGATCTCTCACTTATTTTATTTCATTGACAACAAACATTTTTCAGCTTCATGCATGTTGTTGATCTGATGAATAGAAAGGTATATAGCATAAAAATTTCCACTGTAGAGCATGATATTTGTCAAATTAGAGGATTCATATTTTATATGATGATATTTATCAAAATTTCCATCAATATGTCAATATTATAGCTATTAAAAGTGTTCACCATTTCCATAGGAAAAATATAAATACTTTCTTCTACTTTATTCTAATATTTTATAAATGCTACTTCCTAAATTGAGTACTAACTTTTTATCCATTCAGAACTAATTTTGTGTGCAAGGTGTGAAGGGATTTGAGTATATTCCCTGGCAAATGGAAAATAGATTAGGCCTGCACTGTTTACTGAGGCTTCCCAGGTGGCTCTGTGTGTGAATGCATGCTAAATTGCTTCAGTCATGAAGACTCTTTGTGACCCTGTGGACTAGCCTGTCAGGATCCTATGTCCATGCGATTCTCTATGATAGAATATGGGAGTCAGTTGCTATGCCCTCCTCCAGGGGATCTTCCTGACTCAGGGATCAAACATACATCTCTTATGTCTCCTGCATTGGCAGGTGGGTTCTTTACCACTAGCAAGGTGGCTCTAGTGGAAAAGAAAACACCTGCAATGCAAGAGAAATAACAGATGTGGGTTTGATCCCTGAGTCAGAAAGATTCCATTGGAGAAGGAAACGGCAACTGACTCCAGTATTGTTGCCTGGAGAATCCCATGGAGAGATGAGCCTGGGGTGCTACCATCCTGGGCATCACATATATTTGGACAGGACTAAAGTAGAACTGGACATGGAACAACAGACTGGTTCCAAATAGGAAAAGGAGCACATCAAGGCTGTATATTGTCAAGTCCAAAAGACTGTTCTATACATCTGTGTCTCTTTTGCTGTCTCGCATACAGAGTTATTGTTACCATCGTTCTAAATTCCATATATATGTTAGTATACTGTATTGGTGTTTTCTTTCTGACTTACTTCACTCTGTATAATTGGCTCCAGTTTCATCCACCTCAGTGAGATGGTATGGGGAAGGAGGTGGGGTGGGGGGAGTTCAGGATTGGGAAGTCACATACACCCGTGGTGGATTCATGTTGATGTATGGCAAAATCAATACAGTGTTGTAAAGTAAAATAAATAAAAAAAAAATACATCTACAGAGACTTTCCATCTAACAGTTCTTTGCCTTCAGTTTCCAGCTATATCATTACCATCAGAAGTCCCCCAAATTCTCAGCCCCCTTATGTCAATTATGAGAAGCCCTAGTAGTCTCACAAAAGGACATCTTGGGGTTCAAAATATTCTCAACTTCAGGAGGATTAAAAAATTGAGAATAGCTTAAAATATATTTCTCAGAGTACCTATGTAGTTGAGAAAGCCAGCTAAACTGCTAGAGTCAACTATTTCCCTTCAGCAGCTAGACTGAAATACATATAATCTTCTGAAATGGGACCTCATCATTTATCTATATCTATGGTGTTCAGGAGTGTGGGAATATTTCAGCTTTGTAAGTTAATTACCAAAGTATCTCCTTTTTTTTTTTTACTCAGTCTTCAAAATGCATATCTGTTCACATGAAATTATGAAAGAAATCACACTACCTCAGCATATACTCACAATGTTTAATTAAATGCAAGGCGATACACATCTCATGTCTCACATCATCTCAGTAGATATTCTGATTCAGATATTTGTTTTCCAAGATACAAGTCTTCATAAAAGACTTATATTTCAGCCACTTACTGGAAGTTTGGAGCACATCCTTCAAAAAAAGCAAAATATGAACTTTTAACCTATCTATAGTGACTAAAATTCAATTTAAAATTCTCCTCTTCCTCTTTAAAACCTTCTTGATATACAAAAAGCTATACATAATGTACACAACCTGACAAGTTTGGACATATCTCTCTCCTTTTTATTTTAAAGCTTCTGTATATATCAAATGAAAGAATGTGTCAAATGAAAGAATATATATATATTTATTATATATTTATAGTAAATTTAATAATTTAATATTTAAATGACATATTTATTATATATATTTATATATATAGCAGTATAGTAATATATTAAAAGCTGTAAAGTAAACCATTAAAACATTTCTATGTGAACTAAAGTATATGTTGGTGCTAACAAGATTGAATATTAACATTTACANAATGAAAGAATGTGTCAAATGAAAGAATATATATATATTTATTATATATTTATAGTAAATTTAATAATTTAATATTTAAATGACATATTTATTATATATATTTATATATATAGCAGTATAGTAATATATTAAAAGCTGTAAAGTAAACCATTAAAACATTTCTATGTGAACTAAAGTATATGTTGGTGCTAACAAGATTGAATATTAACATTTACAACAGATATATACAGAACATTTCATCCAACAGAAGCAGAATATACACTCTTCCCAAGTGCACAAAAAACGTTCTCCAGGATGAATCAATCATATGATAGGGCACAAAACAAGTTTTAGTAGATTTAAGAATGTTGAAGCATATGAAGTATCTTTATGGTATAAAATTAAAAATCAATAATAAAAGGAAAGCTGGAATATTCACAAATATGTAGAAATTAAACATCAAATATTTGAATAACAAATGGGTCAGAAAAAAATCAAAAGATAAATACAAAAATATCTAAACAAATGAAAATGGAAACATAGCTTCATGGCTGTGCAAGTTATTCCTCTTTCCACATCAAATTTAAGAACACATTAAAAAGATAATGTCATAAACAAAACGAAAAGGCATCCTACAGACTGATAGAAAATATTTGCAAATTATGCTACTGACAAGAGATTAATTCCCCAAATATACAAACATCTCATACAGTTTCATGTCAAAAAACAAACAATTCAATCAAAAAATGGGCAGAAGACCTAAATAAACATTTCTCCAAAAAAGACATACAGATGGTCAATAGGCACACAAAAATATGCTCAATACTGCTAATTATTAGAGAAATGAAAATCAAAACTACACTGAGGTATCACCTCACATGAGTCAGAATGGCCATAATTAAAATGTCTACAAATAAAAATGTTGTTTTACACGATTGGTGGGAATATAAATTGATACAGCGACTATGGAGAACAGTATGGAGGTTCCTTAAAAAACTAAAAATAGAACTACCTTATGACCCAGAAATCCCACTCCTGGGCATATACCTGGAGAAAACCATAATTCAAAAATATGCATGCACCCCAATGCTTACAGCAGCACTGTTTACAATAGCCAACACCTCAACATAATAAATTTTAAAAGAGATTAAAAAGAATGAAAATATACAGAGTGAAGTAAGTCAGAAAGAGAAAAACAAATATCATATAATATCGCTTATATTTGCAGTCTAGAATAATAAGCTTATTCACAAAGCAGAAATAGAGACACTGATGTAGAGAATGGACATATAGACACCAAAGCAGAAAGAGGAGGAAATAAATTGGGAGATTGGGACTGTTCAGACTGCCATACAGTTGCACTCATTTCACATGTATAGCAGAGGGAACTCTACTCAGTGCTTTGTGGTGACCTAAATGGGAAGTAAATCCAAAAACAGAGGGGATACACATATACACATAGTTGATTCACTTTACTGTATAGCAGAAACTCACACAGCATTGTAAAACAAGTATACTCCAATAAAAATTAATTTAAAAAATAAAGAAGATAGATGGTAATATATGTGCCAGCTTTGAATTGTTAAATATGTAGTAGAGACCTCACTACAGTGACTTAAATAGTGTTTTAATGCATGCACACATGTACGCACAAAAATAAGAGAGTCAGATGGCTAATATGAGAGAATTATAGGCCTCTAGATATAATCACATTCTAATCTCCAGAATCTGTGAATATGTTAGGTAACATGACAAAAAAAAATTTTTAAGTTTCAGGTGGAATTTGGTTTGCTAATCAGCTGACCTTGAGATACTGAGATTATTCTGGATTATCCATGTGGATATAATATAATCAATAAAAGAAACGGAAAGTGAAGTCACTCAGTCGTGTTCGACTCTTCATGACCCCATGGACTGTAGCCTACCAGGTTCCTCTGTCCATGGGATTTTCCAGGCAAGAGTACTGGAGTGGATCACCATTTCCTTCTCCAATGGATCTTCCCAACCNACCCCATGGACTGTAGCCTACCAGGTTCCTCTGTCCATGGGATTTTCCAGGCAAGAGTACTGGAGTGGATCACCATTTCCTTCTCCAATGGATCTTCCCAACCCAGGGATTGAACTCAGGTCTCCCGCATTGTAAACAGACGCTTAACCATCTGAGCCACCAGGGAAGTCCTTAATATAATCAATAAGGTCCTCATAAATGAAGAAGGCAGATAAAGCAGAGGGAGACAGATGCCAGAGAGGGGAGCTGGTCCAATATTACTAGATTTAAACATGGAGGAAGAGGACCTGTAGAAGTTGGAATAGGCAGTTTTGAGTAATGCTTATTAGGGCTTTGGGATTTTCAGGTTTGCTGGCATATTGAGTGTAGCACTTTAACAGCATCATCTTTTAGGATTTCAAATAACTCTGCTAGAATTCCATCATCTCCACTAACTTTGTTCGAAGTAATGCTTCCTAAGGCCCACTTGACTTCACTCTCTGAATATCTGGCTCTAGGTGACTGACCACACCATCATGGTTATCTGGGTCATTAAGACCTTTTTTGTACAGTTCTTCTGTGTATTCTTGCCACCTCTTTTTAATCTCTTCTGCTTCTCTTAGGTCCTTGCCGTTTCTGTCCTTTATTGTGCCCATTCTTGCCTGAAATGTTCCCTTGGTATCTCCAGTTTTCTTAAAGAGATCTCTAGTCTTTCCCATTCTATAGTTTTCCTCTATTTCTTTGCATTGTTCACTTAAGAAGGCTTTCCTATCTTTCCTTGCTATTCTCTGGAAGTCTGCATTCAGTTGGATATATATTTCTTTTTCTCTTTTGCTTTCACTTCTCTTCTTTTCTCAGCTATTTGTAAGGCCTCCCCAGACAACCATTTTCCCTTCTTGCATTTTTTTTTTTCCTTTGGGATGGTTTTGGTTACAGCCTCCTGTACAATGTTAGGAACCTCAGTCCATAGTCCTTCAGGCACTCTGTCTATCAGATCTAATCCCTTGAATCTATTTGTCACTTTCACTGAATAATTGTAAGGGATTTGATTTTGATAGCTTACATTGAAGGATGTTGGGTTTGCTTCAAGAAACAGGCCAGGCGTGATCACTCAAGAGCTTTTGTGTAGCAGAGCTTTATTAAAGTATAAAAAGGGACAGAGAAAACGTCTGACGTAGACATCAGAAGGGGGATGGAGAGTGCCCCCCTCTCTAGTCTTAGCAAGGGAATTATATACATTTTAAAATTGATTACAATAAATCAAAAGAATGTCTCAAGGTTGTAAAGATCTTACTAGACCCACTCCCACAATTTGTATTTTAAGATAACAGGATTAGTCAGAAGGTTTTCACGAAGGAGAAACTGTCCTCAAGCTGGGTACATTGTCATTCTATAATCCTTAGTACAGATTTTTGGAGAAGGAAATGGCAACCCACTCCAGTATGCTTGCCTGTAAAACTCTATGAACAGAGAAGCCTTGTAGGCTACAGTCCATGGGGTCACAAAGAGTCAGACATGACTAAGCTGAATTGTTTGTTGTGTAATCATCAGCTCAGGGCTTAAAGAAATAAACATTTTATGTGACTAAGACTAAGTAATGTGGAGAAAAAAAAAAGTTTGTCCTTTCCTCCTCCTTGAAAATTTCAAACCCCTATTTCCTCTTTGAGTGCCCCAGATCCCTCTCTCCTCCTCAGGGATACCTCTTATCAACCTACCTAGAAATCGACTCTCTTAATTTAGGTCATACCTGGATGGTCTAGTGAAAATTGTTTAGTCATGTCCAACTCTTTGTGACCCCATGGACTATACAGTCCATGAAATTCTGCAGGCCAGAATACTGGAGTGGGGAGCCTTTCCCTTTTCCAGGGGACCTTCCCAACCCAGGCATCAAATCCAGGTCTCCCACATTGCAGGTGGATTCTTTACCAGCTAAGCCACAAAGGAAGCCTGAGAATACTGGAGTGTGTAGCCTATCTTTCTCCAGCTGATCTTCCTGAGCCAGGAATCAAACTGGAGTCTCCTGCATTGCAGGAGAATGGTCTACTAGTTTTCCCTAATTTCTTCAAATTAAGCCTAAATTTTATAATAAGGAGCTCATGTTATGAGCCACAGTCAGCTTCAGGTTTTGTTTTTGCTAACTGTATAGACTCTCCATGTTCAGCTGTAAAGAATATAATCAATCTGATTTCAGTATTGACCATCTGGTGATGCCTATCTGTAGAGCTGTCTCTTGTATCGTTAGAAGAGGGTGTTTGCTATGACCAGTGTGTTCTCTTGGCAAAACTCTGTTAGCCTTTGCCCTGCTTCATTTTGTACTCCAAGGCCAAACTTGTCTGTTATTACAGTTATCTCCTGACTTCCTACTTTTTCATCCCAATCCCCTATGAAGAAAAGGGCACCTTTTTTTTGGTNTTCTCTTGGCAAAACTCTGTTAGCCTTTGCCCTGCTTCATTTTGTACTCCAAGGCCAAACTTGTCTGTTATTACAGTTATCTCCTGACTTCCTACTTTTTCATCCCAATCCCCTATGAAGAAAAGGGCACCTTTTTTTTGGTGTTAGTTCTAGAAGGTATTGTAGGTCTTCATAGAACCATTCATTTTTCAGCAATAAACTATTTCTTTTTTTGGTGCACCATGTAGCCTGAGGGATCTTCCCCAACCAGAGATGGAATTCATGCCCCTTGCATTTGAACCATGCAATCTTTACCACTGTAACCTCCAGTACAGAAGCCCTTTAATTATTTTTTCTTTTCAGATGTGCTGTGTGGCTTGTGGGATCTTAGCTTCCCAACCAGGAATTAAACCTGTGGCCCTTGCAATGGAATCACCAAGTTCTAAGCACTGGACCACCAGTGAATTCCCAAAAACAATTTATTTTCAATTAAAATATGTATATTTCTTTTTTATGTAATGTTCTTTAGACACTAAAAAGACTACAATATAAGTAAACATATCTTTTATATGTCCTGGGAAATCAAAAAAATTGTATGACTCACTTTCTTGCAATATCGCTATATTGCAGTGGTCTGAAACAGAACTTACCATATCTCCAAGATAAATCAGTAATTTATTAGGAATTCTTCTGAATGGGAGATTTGCCTGTTCTCCCCCATTTATTTATTGAATTACTTTTTTATATCAATAACCTCAGATATGCAGACCACCCTTATGGCAGACAGTGAAGAAGAACTAAAGAGCTTCTTAATGAAAATGAAAGAGGAGAGTGAACATGTTAGCTTAAAGCTCACAATTCAGAAAACTAAGATCATGGTATCTGGTCCCATCACTTCATGGCAAATGGATTGGGAAACATGGGAAACAGTTGCTGACTTTATTTTTTGGGGTTCCAAAATCACTGGAGATGGTGACTGCAGCCATGAAATTAAAAGACTCTTACTCCTTGGAAGAAAATTTATGAACAACCTAGACAGCATATTAAAAAGCAGAGACATTACTTTGTCAACAAAGGTCTATCTAGTCAAGGCTATCATTTTTCCAGTGGTCATGTATGGATGTGAGAGTTGGAGTATAAAGAAAGCTGAGCGCAGAAGAATTGGTGCTTTTGAACTGTGGTGTTGGAGAAGAATCTTGAGAGTCCCTTGGACTGCAAGGAGATCCAACCAGTCAATCCTCAAGGAGATCAGTCCTGAGTATTCATTGGAAGGACTGATGCTGAAGCTGAAACTCTAATAATCTGGCCATCTGATGGGAAGAGCTGACTCATTGGAAAAGACCCTGATGCTGGGAAAGATTGAGGGTAGGAAGAGAAGGGGACAACAGAGGATGAATTGGTTGGATGGCATCACTGACTCAATGGACATGGGTTCGGGTAGACTCTGGCAGTTGGTGATGGGTAGGGAGGCTTGGCATGCTGCGGTTCATGGGGTCACAAAGAGTTGGACATGACTGAAAGTCTGAACTGAACGGAACTGAACTTCTTTATATAAGAATGGATTCATTAATATTTACTGAAAGCTTTGAGCTATAATCCAGTACTAATTTATCTATATTGTATCTCAAATTTTTCTGGCTTTAAGCACTGGGAGCTGTTTCAACTCCTCTGTACCTCCGAAATATACTAATTTATGTGGGTTTGTTTTGTTTTTGAAAATCTCCTTACTTTCTCATACTAAAGAATGCTCCAGGCTCATCCTATATATGTCCTTCCCTGATTCCTAGAATCAGTTTCTCCATGAAGACCTGGTTCTTTACAATGGAAATGGTATTAGAAAAGAAAATCTGGGTGTAGGTGTACCTGCTGCAAATGGGGCTACTTGTGATAGTTTTTAAATCTAGTCATTTGCAAAGACAGAATAGATATATCACTAAGCTACTCAAAAATGGGGGAACATTATTGTACAAATTAAAAAATGACAGGAGGAAACAAACATGAAAACAAGGAATTTTCAAGATCAGTACAGACTAATTTGCATCAGTTCAGTTCAGTTCAGTCACTCAGTCGTGTCCGACTCTTTGTGATCCCATGAATCGCAGCACACCAGGCCTACTTGTCCATCACCAACTCCCAGAGATTACTCAAACTCATGTCCATTGAGTTGGTGATGCCATCCAGCCATCTCATTCTCTGTCCTCCCCTATTCCTCCTGCCCCCAACCCTCGAGCATCAGGGTCTTTTCAAATGAGTCAACTTTTCGCATGAGGTGGCCAAAGTATTGGAATTTCAGCTTCTTTTTTTTTTTTTTCTAATTTTACTTTACAGTACTCTACTGGTTTTGGCATACATTGACATGAATCCGCCATGGGTGTACACAAACTCCCAAACATGAACCCCCCCCTCCCTCCTCCCACCCCCCATCATCCCTCCGGATCATCCCCATACACCCTGTCTCTTATACACAT